>SJXQ01008688.1:235980-296387 GCA_006408695.1 Aepyceros melampus | reverse complement strand
CCATTGTGGCAGCTAGAGAGGACCCCCCCAATGTCACAACCAGAGAGGACCTTCCACCTGCCACAGCTAGAGAGGACTCCCCACTGTCACAACCAGAGAGGACCCCCTACCTGACACAGCTAGAGAGGACCCCCCACTGTCGCAACTAGAGAAAGCCCTCACCCAGCAACAAAGACCTGGCAAGGCTAGAAATAATAAATAAACAAAATCTTTAAAAAATACCACAGTCTCATCCTCTGCTCCCAGCAGCCTTGAAAAAAATGTTATATTCCTGGTACTGGTATCACAGTGAGTAGAACAGGAAAGGAGTTCTTTCGAAGCCTCGTTCCCAATGAGGAGTCATTACTTCACCTACATGGTGGTTCCCTGGAAGAGTCTACTTGAAAGGCTTATCAACTGGACCTCACTCAGTTGATGACTTAAAAACAGATGTCAAAGAAGAAGACAACTCCAACAAAACACTTACTGTGTGGCCTTAACTATGTCCCATGTGCTATAATCGTCAATATGAGCTTTCCGTCCCAGGGGTTCACCATATCCATGGTTATAATGGCTCTGAGGTTTGACTTCCTGTTAAAGAAAAAAAAAAGTTACACAGAAGAAATGAGAAAAGTACAGAAAATATTTCAGTATTTTACTATTGCTTCTGTGCTGTTTGAAGAATGTTCATTATTTAAAATATTAACCTTATGCTGAAGTCCATACTCTTCAGAGAAAAACCATGTTCAAACAGATACACCCCTTACACAAACTCAAAATAAACAGCTGTAAGACTTTAAATTAGTGACAAATTAGTCACTGAAATTTATCTTTAGCTCCATAGAACTCTACTTCTTCATTAAATCAACTCTCATTCTCTCTGACCAATTTTTCTATTATTCCAACATAACCTCTAGTTCTACATCAAAACTTTCATCACCTGCCAAATAAAAACTAAGGTCCTAAAAAAGGAAGCCAGGATATTATTCTATTAATCTCAGATATCACCTTTTCTTATACTCCTTCACGCTGAGAGCTTGCTAGCATCTAGCAGGTGAATAAAGAAAAATGGGAGTCCTCAGTCCCTTAGTCATGTCTGACTCTCTGTGACCCCACAGACTGCAGGCCATTAGGCTCCTCTGTCCATGGGATTCTCCAGGCAAGAATACTGCAGTGGGCTGCCACTTCCTACTCCAGGGGCTCCTTCTGTTGCAAGGATTGAACCCTTGTCTCCTGCACCTCCTGCTTTGACAGGCAGATTCTTTACCACTGCACCACCTATAAATTCACTTAAGGAATCCCAAAATGTCAACATCCTTAAAGAAACTAATTTTTAAATAAAAATTTAAACAGCCTTATAGAATATTATTAATATATTCATTTAAAGCTTATGTAATAGGTGCAACTTTCCATTTAAAATACAAAATTTGCTATGCATAGTCAGTTTCTTCAGTATACAGCACTAAGATCCAATTACTTCTATATGAAAACAGAAAAACTGAGCACATTTGGTTCTATCATGCATTCAAATCTCTATGATTCTGATGTTTTTCTCTTATAGGTGCACACACATGCAAATGAAGAGATAAGGTATAACAAGATATTTGGAAAGAATTAAATCCTTAGAATAATTCATTTCTTCTTGGCCACTGAAATTTAGTAATACAAATTTAATGGTAGTTCACTGGAGGAAAAAAGGCTATTATCTTCAGCTCACTTTAGCCATTCAACTTGTGAAAAATTCCAAAACTGATTTGTCTGGGCCATACATTTAGAAGACTATCAACAATATTGCTGAGTATTTTCAACAACAAAAAATTTTAAAGTTTCACAAAAATAAATTCTGCTTAATATAACCTTTCAACAAAGAAAGCTTAGTTCCTTAAGAAAATGCTATCGCCAATAGTAAAATACAACCGTAACAATCACTAATACACATTTGCAGAAGAAAGAAGAGAGACATCAGTCTTAAGCCAAGATCCACAACATACATACTACATACAGCTTATTAAGTGATTTTTCTTTTGAGGGATTGTTCTTGGACTCCATTAAAGTACAACTGGTTAACGTGAGCACAAGTGGGTACACGATGCTGGGTGTAAGCAACAGTCTGAATAACTGGTGGAGCTAACCAGTACATGACTTACCCAATTTAATTTTTTTTTAACTTTTCTATTAAATTCTCCACTGAATTCCAGTTCTCAACTTCTCAATGCTCTATATTCAGTGGCACAAGATAAGACAAAGACACTTCTCAGATCAGTAACATTAATCTTCCTTTTTTTTCTAAATATTTTTATATTATTCTCCCCTACCATAGGGAAAATAACTTTTTAAACTTTTGAATCTGAATATTCTATAGGACTGTAAGACATCTGAAGAAAAATAAAACCTGGCCAGAGTTTACAAGCAGAATAGGACAATATATTCAACAAAACATGTACTGAAAACCTGCAATAAACAAAACCCTCTACAATATACTGGGACCCACAAGCCAGGACAGGGTAAGGCCAGTGCAAAGTTTAAGAGGGTGTCAAAAAATTCCATAATCAAAATCTTAAAAATCAAAATGAATTATCTTTTAAAAATCAAAAAAAGACTACCCAAACATCAAAATTTTATAGACATCACTAGTAGTATTGCTCACTGCTGCTCCTTTGTACCAGGCTCCACTGTGGCTCTTTCATACTGTCCACGGGGTCTGCTGTTAAAGTGCTGTCTTCAAACTGGTCACCAAATTTGGAAAAATCAGCTGTGGCCACAGGACTGGAAAAGATCAGTTTTCATTCCAATCCCAAGGAAAGGAAATGCCAAAGAACATTCAAACTACCATACAATGGCACTCATTGCACAAGCTAGCAAGGTTATGCTCAAAATCCTTCAAGCTAAACTTCAGCAGTATGTGAACCAAGAACATCAAGATGTATCACAAGCTAGATGAGTCACAAGCTGGAATCAAGACTTGCCAGGAGAAATATCAACAATCTCAGATATGCAGATGATACCACTCTAATGAAAGCACAGAGGAACTAAAGAGTCTCCTGATGAGGGTGAAAGAAGAGTGTGAAAAAGCTGGCTTGAAACTCACATGTAAAAATCTAAGACCAAGCCATCCAGTCTCATCACTACATGGCAAGTAGACGAGGGAAAACTGGTAGCATTTTATTTTCTTGGGCTCCAAAATCACTGCACACGGTGACTACAGCCATGAAATTAAAAGACGCTTGCTGCCTGGAAGGAAAGCTATGACAAACCTAGACAGCATATAAAAAGCAGAGACATCTCTTTGCCGACAGAGGTTCATATAGTCAAAGCTATGATTTTTCCAGTAGTCATGTAGGGATATGAGTCTTGGACCATTAAGAAGGCTGAGTGCCAAACTGTTGCTTTCTAACTGTGGTGCTGGAAAAGACTCTTGAGAGTCCCTTGGACTGCAAGGAGATAGAACCAGTCAATCCTAAAGGAAATCAACCCTGAATATTCATTGGAAGGACTGTTGCTGAAGCTGAAGCTCCAATACTTTGGCCACTTGATATGAAGAGCCAACTCAGGAAAAGCCCCTGAAGCTGGGAAAGATTAAAGGCAAAAGGAAAAAGGGGTGGCAGTGGGTAAGATGGGTTAGACAGCCATCACCAACTGAATGGACACAAATTTGAGCAAACTCCAGGAGATAGTGGAGGACAGAGGAAGGAGCCTGGCACGCTTCACAGTTCACTGTTCAGTCACTAAGTTGTGTCACTTACGGTCGCCTAAGGTCACAGAGTGGGACACAACTTAGCGGCTGAGCAACAACCAGCCACTGTGGCTTGGGTCAGGATCGCACACCGAGATGCCAATACCCAGCAAGGCCTCTTGCTCTCAAGGCCTTTTCAAACCAAAGTGGGAGGACAAAGCAGATGAGACGCAAAGATTACAAGCGAGAGCTAACCTAAAACCTAAAGACAGACAACATAAGGACCAAAAAGCAATAATATAACTTTAAAACCTATGTCGACATGAAGATCTGCTAGGGCAAACTGCTGTTCTTTTTCTTACTAAGGACAAACATGTTCTTTTATAGGCAAATAACAAATATTCATTAAATAAAATAAATATCTTTTTAAGGCTTATACTGTAATACTTTCATGTGATTTTAATTTCATTTTTATAAAAACCCGAGACCTGTTATTATATATGATTAAACTGTATTCTCAGTTTATCTTCTATCCATTTTATCCCACTGACAGTGCCAAATGTGATATTCTAATATACTAGAAATCAGACGTTTTTCCAGTAACATTTAAACGTTAAACCTGTAACCAGTATTTGTTTTATCATAATTATCAGATTTTTATTTAATTTCCTACTTTTTAGTAAAGGAAATAAAGGAAATAAGATTTTTTGAAAGCTGGTTTTACATATATCCCTAGAGTAATTCTTAAGAGGTCAAGTTATTCCCACTAAAGAGGTAGAAGAAATGGTGTTTAAGCAACTCTCCAACTTGTTTTACTTTAAAAAAAAAATAATAATAATATAGAATTTAAATTATTTTTCTCATTTTAAATCACACTGGAAACTGATTCGTTTCTGGAACTAGTACCCTGCCAATCTGACAGGACAACGTTCTCTATCAATATAAACACCACTATCACTAGGTCTAGGAGCAACAGCTGTGATTTTTAAACTTTAAAAATATAAAATAAAAATTAATATGCTAATTTAAACAAATATCACCTATAAATGTATCAGTTCAGTTCAGTCGCTCAGTCGTGTCCGACTCTTTGCAACCCCATGAATCGCAGCACGCCAGGCCTCCCTGTCCATCACCAACCAACTCCCGGAGTAGTAGTTCTAATGTTTAAAAAAAAAAAAGCTCTGAGAAAAGCACGAGTAACAACACATTTGAAAAATGAGCAAAGAATACGAAGATAATTCAAAGAGAGCAAAACACAATGGCAAATACAGTATGAGAAGACACAATAATTCTCAAATACTATCAATGTATTTCCAAACTAAGAGGGAGAAAGAAAGAGAACTGGAGCACAGAATCAATTCAATGAACTCCTACGGCACATACATATTACCTATGAGACGCGTGCTCCCTGCCTGCCTTTGGGGCACTAACCCATATACACGGGCGCATTAGGAAACCGCAGGCCTCAGCGTATGCGTATGTCAGGGCTTCACTGTACGCCAATGAGCTGCACTGCGCAAATGTCTGCTGTCGGGTGTCACTGTAACAGGATGAACTCTGAACCAAGAAGCCAATTGTATTTAATTATATAATTTGGTGCTGCTCAAATTTAATTCTATAAAATGTATAGAACAATACCAAGGGTTACTGACAAGAAGAAGCAAGGAAAGAACATCTCTATGCATAACTGACTTATTTTTAAGTCCTACCCAAAACTGATGAGCCAAATGTGAGACCTTCTTAGAACCTAGGTAGTGAACGAAATTCTAGGAATATCATAAGGATTTTTTTAAGAATAAACAATGAAAGGACAGCACAAGCATAAAACATACAAACAAGTGAACAGTGAAGGATAAAGAAAAGTAATAGCCACCACAAAATTATAACTTTCTTTTTAAAATATATCTAATTAACAGTGCCACTCAAGATGGAATTTCTCACTATCCATTTCATGCACCCTCTTTAAGGGAAGGCTGGACAAAAATGATTTGGTAGTACAATGTAAAGAGCTCACATCAATTCTTCAGTTAGAGGCCTCTTACATAGTGTGATCCGCTGTGGCCCCTGACCTCCGGTTAAGAGAAAACGACTTTCACTTTACAGACCAACTTGAGGCATAAGTTCTCTTTATGCTGCAGAACCACCACTGTCTCAAACTCACTTTGCTTGCTTCCAACAGATTTTACACAAGGAGAATATTTATCAGCTTCTATAAAAAGCTGATTTTCACTTCATTTCCTTCTAGCATTAATCTATATGTAAACACATGTATATAACAATATACATAAATCTAGCATATTTTTTTCCTCCCACAGACATTTGATAAACAAATGCCTATATGTGTATTTTTCTCCCTCTCTTAAAAAAAAACAAATAATTTTATTTTTAGGATTTTTATTTAGGATAGTTTAAGATTTACAAAACTAATGAAGAGTCCCCATATTTATTCCACATACCCAGTTTCCACTATTATTAATATCAACATTACTATGGTACAACTGTTCTAATTCAATCAACTTACCATTAATTGAGGTCTATACTTGATTCAGATTGTCTTAATTTTTAGGTAGTGTCCTTTTTCTGTTCCAGGATTCCATCTAGGGTGTCACATTAAAGTTGTCATGGCTCCCTAGGCTGTTCTTGGCTATGACAATTTCTCAAACTTTACTTATTCTTGATGACCTTGAAGAGTATGTGTTTTGTTTTAGGGCTTTGCTCATAGCTCAGCTGGTAAAGAATCCACCTACAATGCAGGAGACCCTGGTTCAATTCCTGGGTCAAGAAGATCTGCTGGAGGAGGGATATGCTACCCACTCCAGTATTCTTGGGCTTTCCTTGTTGGCTCAGCTGGTAAAGAATCACCTGCAATGTGGGAGACCTGGGTTCAATCCAGGGGATCTTCTCTTGGATCTTCAATCCAAGGGAAAAAGGCTACCCACTCCAGTATTCTGGCCTCGAGAATTCCATAGACTGTATAGTTCACGGGGTCGCAAAGAGTCAGACACGACTGAGTAACTTTGACTTTCTTTCACTTTCATATGTTTTTAAAATGTGTTAGCTTTTAATGCAGAGAAGGCAATGGCACCCCACTCCAGTACTCTTGCCTGGAAAATCCCATGGGCGGAAAAGCCTGGTAGGCTGCAGTCCATGGGGTTGCGAAGAGTCGGACACGACTGAGCAACTTCACTTTCACTTTTCACTTTCATGCATTGGAGAAGGAAATGGCAACCCACTCCAGTGTTCTTGCCTGGAGAATCCCAGGGACGGGGGAGCCTGGTAGACTGCCGTCTCTGGGGTCGCACAGAGCTGGACACCACTGAAGCGACTTAGCAGCAGCAGCAGCAGCTTTTAATGTAACCTAATTTCGTAAATTTCCTTCAATAATGCTATATAATCTTTATTTGTCCAAATATTTATATATCTTTACATAGTCTGTAATCACGGTATTCATATATTTTATAATGTAGTCTGTAATCACAGTATTCATATATTTTACACTCTTCCTTTACATTTTCTCTTAGAATGACTACTATTAAAAAGACAAGATATAACAAATGTTGGAGACGATGTGAAAAAAGGAGACCCTTGTAAACCGTTGGTGGGACTGTAAACTGAAACAGTCACTTATGGAAAATAGTATGGAGATTCCTCAAAAAATTATGACTAGAATTACCATATACTATACTTTGACTGACCAGGTTAATTTTGGAGGAATCTGATGGGTACTAAATTGTATCTTGTTTTCATCTGCATTTCCCTGAAGCAAACTGAAAAAAATTCATCTAGAATATCGATCCTGCTGAAAAGTCACCAAGTCAACCACTGGATGTAGCAATATAGATTTCCTGTTACTTTGACAAGGTAGGGACACACACCAGACGACAACTGATTAAGGAAAAGATGGAAGGAAAGAAATGAGGAACCGCAAGTACAGGCAAATGTTTGGAGTTTTGATACAAGGAACAGCAAAGAAGCAGGGCAGTAGGCAGAAAAGAAACAGAATCAAAGGGAAACACAGATTGGGTTTCAGATTTTTTTAGGATGGGAGAAATGACTGCTAGTAGAAATGATCTGGAGAGTCAGAAACTGATGAGGTAGAAGCATGAACAGAGAACTGCTGGAGAGATGCCTTAAGTGGGCATGAGAGGACAGAAATTATCATAAACAAACATAGGCAGTACTTCTATACTAAAAAACACAGAACACTGATGAAAGAAATCAAGGAAGATCTAAATAAATTGGCAGATATACCATATTTACAGACTGGAAGACTAAAAACAGTTAAGAGGTCAATTTCCCCCACACGGATAGATAAATTTAAGGCAAGTCCTATCAAAATCCCAGCAAGATGTTCTGTATGTATACATAACACTATTCTATTAATAAAACTTATATGCAGGGCTTCCCAGGTGGCTCAGTGGTAAAGTGGAGACACAAGAGTCTCTGAGTTGGGAAGATCCCCTGGAGGAGGAAATAGCAACCCACTCCAGTATTCCTGCCAGGAAAATCCCATGGACAGAGGAGCTGGCCAGCTACTGTCTATGGGGTTGCAGTGAGTCAGACACAACTGAGTGCATACACAAAATTTATATGGAAAGGCAACTAAAACAGCTAAAATCATTTCAAAAATTAAAAAAGGAATTGTACAAAGAAGCAGCCTGTTCAAGACCTAGTACATAGCTCCAACAATCAAGACTGTGTAGTACTGGGGGAAAGATGGATACATAGATCAATGAAACAGAATCCAGAACCTGGAAATGAAAACATACAAATATGCTCTCCTGACTTCTGACAATACATAAAAGCAATTCAATGGAGGGATGATAAACTTTTCAATAAATGGTGCTAGAGCAGCTGGACATTTATGGGGCGGGGGGGAATATTCAACCTAATTTTCACATTTCATACAAAAACAAACTCAAAATTGATCCTGAACCTAAACATAAATGTCACAAGTAAAACCATAAACTGTCTGAACAAGAAAAAGAAAAACTCGTGGATCTATTGCTAGGCAAAGAGAACTTAAACTTAACATCAAAAGCACAATCCATAAAAGGAAAAATTTATAAACTGAAATTAATCAAAATTTAATGGTCTCAGTGAGTCTTCCCTGGTGGCTCAGATGGTAAAGCGTCTGCCTGCAATGCGGGAGACCTGGGTTCGATCCCGGGGTTGGGAAGATCTCCTGGAGAAGGAAACGGCAACCCACTCCAGTACTCTTGCCCGGAAAATCCCACGGACGGAGGAGCCTGGCAGGCTACAGTCCATGGCGTCGCAAAGAGTCAGACACGCCTGAGTGACTTCACTTTCACTTCATGGTCTCAGAAAGACCCAGTTACGAGAATGAATAGACAAGCTACCCTCGTGGTTGCCTGCAATGCAGGAGACCCGAGTTCAATCCCTGGGTCAGGAAGATCCCCTGGAGAAGGGAATGGCAACCCACTCCAGTATTCTTGCCGGGAGAATTCCTGGTGGGCTACAGTCCATGGGGTCACAGAGTCGGACACGACTGAGTGACTTCCACTTTCTAGTTTAATCGAACTTTCCAAACAAGCTACAGGCTGAAAGAAAATATTTGCAAACCGTAACAAAAGACTAGGGCCTAGGATATTAAAAACAAAAAAACAAACTTCTCAAAACTCAACAGTAAAACAATTTTTTTTAAACTGGAAAAGGACACTGTTATGGCTGAACTGTGTCCCCCCAAATCCATCTGCTGAACTGTCAAGTTAAGTGACGTCATCAGGGCGGGCCCTAATGCCGCGTGACTGGCGTCCCGTCAGTCGCTCAGTCGCACACGACTCCGCGACACCGTGGACTGTAGGCTCCTCTGTCCATGATCCCACGGACATGCCAGGCTCCGCTGCCCATGAGACTCTCCAGGGAGGATACTGGAATAGGTATTTCCTACTCCAGGGAGAAAATCTGGACATGCCGACACCAGAGAGACTATACACTCAGAAACAGACACGCTGAGGACACAGCAAGAGGGCTGCCATCTGCTAAGCAGAGTGACACCTCAGAAGAAACCACACCTGCCAACCTTGTTCCTGGATTCCTTGCTTCCAGAACTATATGAGAAAATAAATTTCCATCATTTAAGACATTTCACATGTGATATTTTGTCATGGTGCCTCTAGCAAACTCACCAAACACAAAGAAATATTTAACCCAGGAAGACACAGACGGCAAATAGGCACATGAAAACAAAGTCAGCATCATGAGCTGTTAGGGAAATGTAAATTAACAACATAATGACTTACCATCACACACCTATTAAAATGGGCTAAAATTAAAAAGTGACCACACCAAATGCTGGAAAGGATGCAGAGAGATCAGATTACGCACACACCACTGAGCTGGTTGGAATGTAAAACGTACAGCCACTCCAGAAAACAGGCTGACAGTTTCTTAACAATTTTAACATATAACTATCATATGGCCCAGTAACAGTACTCTTGGGTATTTATCCTAGAGAAATGAAAAACTTACCTTTACACAGGATCTTTACACAAATACTTAAAGCAGCTTTATTTATAATAACCCCAAACCGGAAACAATGCCGATGATATCCACATACTACCCAGTAATAAGGAATGAACTACTGATACATGCTAAAACCTGGATGAATCTCCAAACTGTTATGCTAAACGAAAAAAGCCAGTCTCACAGGGATACACACATGATTTCATTTAAAACCATTCTTTAAATTATAAATTTATAGAAATGGGAGAATAGACTGGTATGGGTATACAAAGGCAATATGAAAGATCTTTCTGGTGATAAAAATATCCTGTAACTTCACTGATTCAATATCAATTTCTTGGATGGGGTATTATAATTTTACAAGGTGTTACCATTTGAAAAACCTATATAAAAGGGTACACAGAATCTCTGCATTTTTTCTTGCAACGACATGTGAATCTATAATTATGTCCATATAAAAAATTTTTAATTCAAAGAAAATCATTAACTTAAAACATTTAAAATGTGTAATTTATAAATACAATATGCCTCAATAAAAATAGCTATGTGGTTTAAAAAAAAGCTTAAAAGATATAAATTAAAACAAAAACTATACAGACCAGTGTTGTCCCATAGAACTTTCTGCAATTACTGATATATTCTATATTTCTGTGCTATCTATAATAGTAGTCACTAGCCACAAGTGGCTAATAAAACACTGAAAATGTGACTAATATAACTGAAAAACTCAAATTTTCATTTTACTCATTTTAATCAGCTTAAATAGCCACAAGCCACTGGTGGCTACCAGACTGGAGAAGGCAGATCTAGACATTTTATAACGGGAAAGATCATTATGTGCTAAGATGAGACTACGGCAAAAGTGTCTTCAGAAAAGGTGTAAATTTTATAACACTGTGTGATACCAGTAGGGTTTCCCGGGTAGCACAGTGGTAAAGAATCCATCTGCCAATGCAGGAGATGTAAGAGTCACAGGTACTGAGTCAGGAAGATCCCCTGGAGGAGGAAACAGCAACCCACTTCAGTATTCTTGCCTGGGAAATCCTATAGTCAAAGGAGCCAGGTGGGCTACAGTCCATGGGGTTACAGAGTTGGACTTAGCAATAAACAATAACATTCAATTATTCTCAGGAAAAAGGAGACAAGTAAGAAAACAACAAGTATTATATCAAGTGTTAAATCGAAAGCAAAATTTCCTTAGAAAATAATGTCTACATTTTATTCATTATTATAAAAATTACAGAATTATGAAGATTAATGCATATTTTTAATTACAGTGAAGGGAGATAAAATCTCCAAGGTAGAAACAGATTCAACAATGCTGAACAATTCTCTCTCATAATCTTGAACAGCAGAAAGAAAGTGAAGACTGTAAAACAAGTAACAGCTAACTCTGTGCCAACTTTATTCTAAACTTTCCTTAGAGATAGGATTCCACAGAATCAAAGATGCTATTGACTGTAAGATGCACATCGTTGTTCACTGTTCAGTCATTAAATCATGTCTGACTCTGCCACCCAATGGACTACAACATACCAAGCTGCCCTGTCCATCACCATCTCCCAGACTTTCCTCAAACTCATGTCCATTGAGTTGATGATGCCATCCAACCATCCCAATTCTGTTACCCCTTCTCCTGCCCTCCATCTTTCCTAGCATCAGGGTCTTTTCCAATGGCTTGGCTATTCGATCAGAGGGCCAAAGTATTAGAGCTTCAGCTTCAGCATCAGTCCTTCCAATTAATATTCAGGATTGATTTCCTTTAGGATTGACTGGTTTGATCTCCTTGCTGTCCAAGGGACTCTCAAGAGTCTTCTCCAGCACCACAGTTCGAAAGCATCAATTCTTCGGTGCTCAACCTTCTTTATGGCCCAACTCTCACATCCCTACATGACTACTGGAAAAACCACAGTTTTGACTAGACGGACCTTTTTCAGCAAAGTAATGTCTCTGCTTTTTAATACAACGTCTAGTTTTGTCATAGTTTTTCTTCCAAGGAGCAAGCGTCTTTTAACATCATAGATGTGGTCACCATCTGCAGTGATTTTGGAGACCAGGAAAACAGTATCTACCACTGTTTACCCAAGCATTTTGCCATGAAGTGAAGGCACCGGATGCCATGATCTAAGTCTCTGAATGTTGAGTTTTAAGCCAGCTTTTTCACTCTCCTCTTCCACCTTCATCAAGAAGCTCTTTAATCCCTCTTTGCTTTTTGCCATTAGGGTAGCATTATCTGCATATCTGAAGTTGATAATTCTCCCAGAAATCTTGATTCCAGCCTGTGATGCACACACAAGTTGCACATGGTACTGTAGTATTTAATACTGAAAAAAAATCCATGCCTAAATAGATTCACACAGTTCAAGCCCATGTGTTCAAGGATCAACTGTACATGACATTATGATAAAGGGATAACTATGGAAAGATCAGAGGTTTCCAGAGTTAGCAGAGAGAGAGAGAGGGATGAGTAGACAGAACACAGAGTATTTTTAGGGTAATGGAACTATTCCGTATGATACTGCAATAGTAGATACATGCCATTATTCATTTGTCAAAACACATATTAAAACCCAGAAGAGAACTGGAAGTAAAGTACAGATTTTGGATGATAATGATGGGTCAATGCAGGTTCAATGACTGTAACAAACATGCCACCTCCAGTGCAAGTTGCTGACACCTGGTATATGGGAATTCTCTGTACTTTCTGCTCAATGTTGCTGCGAACCTCAAACTATTCTAAAAGTTAATCTATTTGCTATCACAGCCAGCTATCCAATCAACTCTGTATCATCACTGTCACAAGCTGCTGCACAATACTAAAGGGGCAACTGGATTTAAGCAGCTTGAAAGTGAAAGTGAAGTCGCTCAGTCATGTCCGACTCTTTGCTACCCCGTGGACTCTAGCCCACCAGGCTCCTCCGTCCATAGGATTCTCCAGGCAAGAATACTGGAGTGGGTTGCCATTTCCTTCTCTAGGGGATCTTCCCGACCCAGGGATCGAACCCAGGTCTCCCGCATTGCAGGTAGACATTTTAACCTCTAAGCCACCAGGGAAGCCCTGAATTTAAATTCAGTTCTGCTACTTACCACCAAGTTACCCTCTCTATGCCTCAATCCTCTCCTTTGTAAAAGATGTATTTAAAAAGGTTGGGAATTAAATGAATGAACATATACGCAAAACTGCTTAGGACAGTGGCTAGTTCATAGTTATAATTTGATAACTTAGCAATTACACTTGTGATTATCAGAAGACTGAGGAAATAACATGAAAAGCACACAATACAATGCCTTATACCTTAAATCTCAAATTAGCATCCTTCTTCCTTCTTGTGCAAAAAAGAAAAACAAGTAATAAAACTTTTCCCACATATTAAGTGTGTATCAGAGAGGGGAGGATAAAGTATGGGATTGTTTACAGTATCACCTCTGAAAGTTTTTCAAAACATACATACCACAAACCTAAATACTAAATTAGAAACTCTAAAATGTGTATATGGAAGCATGTGTATTCTAACAAAGTCCTCCATAAGGTTCTACTAAACACACACACAGAGACACACACATTCTTATTTTACCCAACCCATCTCCCAGGCTGATGAGAGATAAAGTTATTGCATACCAGCAGTGAATGGGATTTAATGCACTGAAATATATATTTTAACATAAATTTCTTGGAGTTCTTACATATTATCTAGATCGCGGCTGGCAAATAGAGCCTATAATTCAAATCTGGCCCAGCACCTAAGTTTATACATAAAGTTTTATTGAAACACAGCACACTCATTCAATCCCATATTGCCTACAACTGCTTCCATACAATCACCACTGAGCTGAGTCACTGCTCCAGAGACTACATGGTCCACAAACTTGAAAATACTTTCTATCTGGCCTTTACAGAGAATGTTTCCCAATCGTAGTCTGGATTATTCACGCAGAATGCTATTCAGTAGCTCAACTAGAACATTTACTGTTAACAATGAGTGCAGTGTAATTACAGAGTCCCAAAGTAGGTAAAAAACTAGAAGACTGGAACAAAGCAAATAAACAGTTCTTCACATTAAGAGTACAGAGCACAGAAACAGTTTCCCTGGAGCATTCCTTAAGGAAACTGTTCCTCCTCCGATTCCAAGCAAGAAATCTTGGCCAAGTTTACACTTTCTCCCATGGTCAAGGAGTGGGCACATAAACTAAATCAAGATGACCTGATTCCACTTTCCAGTGTGGAATGAGGAGAGACATGCAGTCCCTCTCTAATGGTTAGCTGAGATTTTAGACATAATGCTGGCATCATGTCCCCACTGCAGAGAATACAGAACCTACTCTGCATAAGGAGAAAATGAAGCTGAAAGGCAGAGATGAGACGAGAGAGAAGACCATCTTGGTGACATTCTCAGCTCAGGTTCCAGTTATCCTTGAGCCCAGCTGCACTGCTGGCATCCCAAGTGTGGGCTACATGAACGAGGAAATTCCCTTTTTTGCCCAAGGAGATTTTTAAAAGGCTGGTGACATTTGCAGTCCAAGGATTCTAACTAACACGACAAGCAACTTCTTCAGGCACAGAACGGTTTGTTCACTCAATCATTCATTCATCCATGCATTTATTTTAATGAGAATGAGAATAGTTCTGGACACCAATTTTGTTCATCCTTCATTAAATCTTTCATAAATTAATAGGTGTTCATAATTAGAAAGTTATTCTAAAAAACTGAATGAGGGTACAGTAACTTCTCAACCATTAGTTACTATTTCTCAGTTGATTGTTCCTAGTATAAAACAACTGAGAAAAAAACATAAGTTATCTGACATATATACAAAAACCCTTCAGGTATACTCACCCCTACTGCTTCCATCTCCTCAACAATAATTGTCGATAATCAGAAAAATGAGCCTAAGACACTATAATATTCTGATTTATCAAAGAAAGATTCTATCGTATTTAGTATGTATTAACGCTAAAAAGTCGAAGTAATTCATTTGGCAAATCTTCAACAACTGAGACAAAAACAAAAAATATTCTGTTAACCCTCTATAATTCAGGAAATTAAGTTTTTATAATATCTCACAGAAAGCTTAGGTTTCACTCTACTTTCAAATTAGCTGCCTGTAGCTCTATTTCAAGGAGAATTTAACAGAAGATATCATCCTACAAATATATAATTATTGCACTGGGTGAGAATTTTACCTGCATATTTGTAAATACCTTCAATTAATTTTTTAAATTCCACAGTTTAAATTATTTTATATTTTATTCTTAAATTACCTATCTGTAACACATCTAATCATAAAATAGTATTAGAAATAGATGACGCTTTGAAAGATAATTTCACATAACCTTGAAATAACATCTTTAAGGATTACGTGCCTGTTGGGAGTTCTGTTCAAGGCACACTACATCAAGACATCTTAACTGACCAACCAACCCTAAGACACCCTTAAAGATACTCTTTAGAGGAAAGGAGGTCCACAAAACATTTTAAATTTTTAACAAAATACACACTCACAGGTGCACCTTCATCTATCCAGAGGGACCTGAAGGCTGCCAATTCATCTTTTGTTATTTTATAATGACTGACTTACTCTGTGGCCTATCAAAGCATGAAGATCATACTTAGCTTTTCAATAAATACTCTTAGATCAAAGCACACATCTTTAAGAAAACTGATGTTGTTTAGTCACTAAGTCATGTCCAGCTCTTTTGTGACCCCATGGACGATAGCCCACCATGCTCCTCTGTCCATGGTATTTCCCAGCAAGAATACTGGAGTGGGTTGCCATTTCCTTTTACAGGGGATCTTCCCAACCCAGGGACTGAAGCCCATGTCTCCTGCTTGGCAGGCGGACTCTTTACCATTGAGACACCTGGGAAGCCCTTGGTGTTGGTTTAGTTGCCAAGTTATGTCCAACTCTTTTTGAGCCCATGGACTGTAGCATGCCAGGCTCCTCTGTCCATGGGATGCTCCAGGCAAGAATATTGGAATGGGTTGACATTTCCTTCTCCAAGGGATCTTCCCAACCCAAGGATCAAACCCAGGACCGCTGTATTGCAGGTAGATTCTTTACCACCTGAGCTACGAGAGAATGGGAAGCCCTCAAGAAAATTAAATAGTGCAAACAAATGTTTATAATAAAAAGCTGCCTGCTCATCCTCTCTTCAAACCCCAGACAACCAATTTTCTTTATCTTAGCTACTTAGTCAGTTGTCTCAATATCTAATTATGAATACTACTCTTGCCTGAGATATTACTAACTTATCACAACATTAACAGCTAACATGCATTGTGTTACCAAGTGCCAGACACAGAACTTTATATACGTTTTCTCATTTAATCTTCACAGCAGCTTCATGATGTAGGGACTATTATGTCCCCATTTTAGTCTGGGAAACGGGAACACAGTACTCTGGAACTTGCCCAGAGTCACATGGGTAGCAAGTGGAAAACTAGGATTTGAATTGAAGCACTTGCAACCCATACATTCCTACATGTACCTACTGAACAGTCTACTCTTAATAAAAATTTTGTGGATAAGTCTCACAAATTAAATAAAAACAGTGATCAAAACAGTAAGATGGCCCTTCTCACAATCAAATGGCATTTTTTTGTTCTACAGATCAGTAATTTTCAATTTTGGCTTTGCCACAGTTCATGAGGTCACCAATTAATTGTGTTTTCATTTTATATATATTGACTCAGTGGTTACTATGCTTAAGGTATAGTATTTTTAAATCTAAATTACAAGTATATGGCCTATAGCTGAATTTTTGCTCAATAAAAAAAGGGATCAGATCCTAAAGACTGACAGAAAGACCTGTTTTGAAGGGAAAGAACGTGCCAGCAACCTATTAGAAAAAGAAAAGCAATTTTCAGTACTTCAGTTTAATACTCTAAACAAAGAAACAATGAGACACAAATGTAATGTGACGCAAAAAAGGTTAGCATTAAAAAAAATGAGACACTAGAAAAAAGGCAGTAATAGAAGTTTTGAAATTGAGAAAAAAAAAAAAGGAAGCCATCAAGAGATGAAAGTTCTACATAATCTAGGCAATCCAGTTCAAAGCTCTAAGTCAGCTCTTGCTGAAACAGAGAGCCCTTATAATGATACTCTGACTGAAGGGAGTATCAGGGCCTCATTATATGAAAGAGCAGGGGTGGCTTACTGAGGATGTATTAGCAAGTGAAACGGAAGGCTGGTAACAGACAGCAAGTCAGCCGGATCTAGAGACCAACATATGGCATCATCCGCTTAAGTTTTACTTCTAACCAGTCTAGGTAACGGGAATCCAAACTTACTAAGTGACTACACTTCTCCTTTCAGCAGTTAGTTGGTTTCGGCTATCTTCTCAACTAGGTCATTAACTTCTGGACAGCAGAAGCTATTTATTACATTTTCACCCATAAAACCTAGCACAGTGCTATGCATCTTGCAGAGAGATGATCAAGCCTATCAACCTTGAAAAATCACAACATACATCAGAACATTAAAGTCTGATGAAATCTGAAGACAGCATCTAGTCTAGCCTCTTTATCTTAAAAGCAAAGAACCAAAGTATAATTTAAATGTCTACTAACCTAAAGTAGAAGAGCTGGGATCAGCAGCCTAATCCCCTGATAATCAGTTTATCTTTTTCCAAATAGCCTCTAATTTTTTCCATTAAAATAAAAGTCTGTCTCATCAGAAAAGAAAAGTCAACAGCATCAGTACCCACTTTATGTCAGGGCCCATGGCCCTTTAGATTTGGTTGGCAGTCTATGTGCCTAGGTCTGCGATGACTGCTTTATAAACATTATTCTGCTTAACACTCACAAGAACTCTAAGAGGTAGGTATTATGAACCTAATTTCACAAAAGCATAAAATGTAATTTGACCATGATGATAGTAAGAGGCAGATTCTAGATTTTCCATTTGTCACTAGTCTTGGCTTTTAACCAGTATCCTATACTGTTTCACACTGACTTTATCACGAATATCCTGAAGTCTCAAGATAAACAAATAATTAAATGACTTACTAAATGAACGGATTATTTAATTAACTGAAAAGTAAGGTTCTCTCACAGCAGATACTTCTAAAAAGGAGGGTTCATTGTTCATCTAGTTACATAATCCCCTAAGAAAGGTTTTAACAGTGAGCAGTCTGCATATTAACAGATTTAAGGAATAGATAATGTCTTTACCTCACAAATGATCTCTTCAACAAATAGTGAGAAACAATTTTTGTGACACAGTGCTAAATTTGAACATAAAAAGTAAAATGAATTTGTCCTGCAAGATCCTATTCCGTTAAATTAAAACCCAAACAAGTTTCTAAACCATTTATCAAAATCAAAATAAATATACACCACCACTCTCCTGGTTGGAGAAAGGAGAAACATTAGCTGAGCACCTACAATGTGCCAGTTCTTAAAGCTCAACAAAGCTCAACACAACCTGATCCCTTAAAGCCAAATGAACTAGGCAGCATTTCCATTTTCTGACGAACAAATTGAGGCTTTAAGAGGTTAAGAACCTGTCTCAGGTCACTTGGCTCACTACTACAAATCCAGAATTGGAACCCAAGTTTGTATAGCCAAAAGTCTACGTTAAGCAAGTTAAAGCTACTATAATCCTATTTGCTCACCAAAGCAAGTAACGGTTTGCTCAGTTTCTTTCCAAGGAAGAATGAAAACACTGCTTACTTTACCAACAAAAAAGAATACGCGTTATCTCACTTAATCCTTATTATAGCTTATATTACTTCATCCCATTATTAAAAATCATGAACCTAAAACTCAGAGAAGTAGCTTGCCCAAGAACACACACAGAATTATCCCAGGTCTATTGTTTAGTCCCTAGTCATGTCCAACTCTTTATAACCCCATGAACTGCAGCATGCCAAGCTTCCCTGTCCTTCACTATTTCCTGGAGTTTGCTCAGTTTCATGTCCATTGAGCGGGTGGTGCCATTCAACCACCTCATCCTCTGTCACCCCCTTCTTCTTTTGCCTTCAGTCTTTCCCAGCATCAGGGTCTTTTCCAATGTGTCGGCTCTTCGCATACCAGGTGTGAATGCAAAACTAACCACAGGAAAAATGCATAGCTCTGGTATTAACAATTATGAGCTTAAGACTCAAAATATCTAAACTAAGCGAACCCCGTGTTTGCCAAGTAAAAAGGAATGGTAACTGTCATGTATTTCAACTTCCACTTTCACTGATGAGGAAGTTGATTTTCTAGTTAAGGGTCTATCAAATGGTAACCTAAGCTTGGTCTCTGAATTTCAAGCCTACAGGCCATTCCATTACACTAGCAATCTCTGGATTTGTCGCCTGTTGAAATTATTCCTAAAGTACCAAACAATGAACTACTTCACAAAGCAAAAGTTTATGAAGAGAGAAAAGTTATGTTACAATACACAGAATCAGTATTTATGTATTTAAAAATACTTTCACAGGAATAGGTGATTAGAAATATTCCTTAGCAACATTTTCAGCGCATCTTCTGAAAACTTTGTCTATTTCTTGATATAGTTTTAGGGCCTGAAGCGTGAATTAAAAGAGAGATGTCTCCAATGCCAATTTTGAGAATTTTTTCTTACCATTTGGTCCAAAAAGAACGTTTAGTTTTATTGTACAGCTCTGTTTGTTAGAAATCCAGAGTAGCCTTTTCACTGACAGTGGCCCAGGTATACGCCTAAGGAACTGTCCCAATGTTTTTGATAAGTCAAAGTGACAAATGAGATGGTGACGAGTATTAGTATATAGCATGGGTAAGTGCTTGTATTTATATTTTACTAAATAATATAAGCATGCTATGGGCTTCCCTCCTGGCTCAGCGGTAAAGAATCCACCTGCCAATGCAGGGGAGGTGGGTCCGATCTCTAGGTGGGGGAAGATCCCCTGGAGAACGGAATGGCAACCCACTCCAGTATTCTTGCCTGAAGAATCCCATGGCCAGAGGAGCCTGGCGCTCTACAGTACAAAGGGCTGCAAAAAAGTTTGTACCGACTTAAGCACTAAACAACAAACAATACACAGGGTATAAGCTCAACTGCAGAAATAAACAGAATCATTCTAATGCATGGTAACCAGTTAGAGACTTCCATGTTTGTTCACCCTACCACAACACAGAGATTGTCTTCATCCCTTAAGCTCATAAAAACTAGACGAGTTTTTCAGGAAGCTTTGCTGCTGCCCTCCGCACATCACTGTGGACCATTTAAAACCCGGAGGCATCAGGAATCGCTTCCAGGCCTGAATGAGCACTCCCTCAGTTATAAACTAAGAAGTAAACACGTAGAGATGCTACTGATCCTGCAGCGGAGCACTGTTACTTACAGGGAAGATACTCGTGTGATGGGAAGACGCGTTGCACTATGCTCTTCTGGCTCCTGCCCCCCGAAAACAACAAGCTACTGTGAGCGTGGGTCTATTCCCAAAAGTTGCGACCTCTCTTTTTAATCGTTTAAGGAGAAACGCTAAAATACGGACACCCGACACAAGGTGCCCCGAGGTGCAGCCTATGGCATAACAGGAAGGACATCACTCTGGCCAAGAAACTGTGCTCGTAGCCTACACACCTCCAGAGAGCCAAATGGGAAGAGCAGACACGGCCGTTCACTCTGGCGAAGGGAAACAAGAAATCAAAACCAGACGCGCTTCCTTCTCCCCCAGCCCCGCGGGGAGGCTTGGGCAGAACTAGGAGCTCCGGCTGCGGTTCCACGCCAGCAGCAGGCCCCGTGTCCAGCGGACCGGCGAGCAGCGCGGCGGCGGCGGGGACCCGTCCACACCTCCACCGCTGCCCTCCAGGCACAGCCAGGGCCGGCGTCCCAGAGCACGCCCCGGCCGGGCCCGCCCCGCTATCTCCTCCCCCGTTATCCGCGCGCAGCCCGCTCGGGCCTGGACCTGCCTGCCCGCCCTCCCCAACCCCGGCACGCTCCACGACCCCACACGCGCAGGCCGCCGCCCGGCCGCGCGTCCGGGGCCGGAGGGCCGGGGCCACCGCGGGGCGAGGACCGCGCTCGGAGCCGGCCCTCACCTCTGGATGGAGCAGGGGCACGCAGCCCGCTTCGCTCTCGTACTCATCCGGGCCGTCCGCCATCTTGGTGTTAAATCCCTCCTCCCGCTGCATGCCGGGAGAAAGCGTTTCACCCTCGCGGGGCTCGGGCGAGGCGGAGGGCGAGCGCGAGGGCGAGCGCGAGCCCCGCCGGAGGCGACGCGGTCGCCGCCGCCTCCTCCCCTTCCCCCCGAGCCGCCCCCTGTCCCCTCCCCCTCGGAGCGCGCGGGCCCCTGCGCGCGTGCGCGCGTGTCGGGCCGGCCCGCGCGGGAGCGCGCTCTGCTGCACTGCGCCGGGCCCGCGGGCCTGAGGCTCTGGGCGTGGGCGCCGCCGCGCGGGGCGGGCCCTGGCCTCCCGCAGCTGTGCGCCCCTGGCTGCTGGGGGATTCGGCCGCCCCGCCGGGGGGCAACCCGGTCCTTCACGTGGGAAACCTTGCCGCGGCGCAGCCACGAGGGCAGGGCTAGGAGCCGTGCAGTCGGGACTCGGGGTCCTGGCAGTCGGCACAGCCCAGGTCAGCAAATCCCGCTGTCCCGATCCGAGACCCCCGGGACCCGTCCTCAGCGACCTGGGGTGCAGCCATCGCCCCGCTCCAGGTACTAGCTTTGGGACGCTCAGGCTTGAATCCAGATGTGCATCGCTCCTGGAAAAAGAAAGACGCACCCCTTCCTCCGCCCTCAAAAGGATCGTCCCGCAGTTTATGCCCGCAGTTTAGGTCTGGGGGGACACCCCAGAAAACACGGATAAAGCTTGGGATTTCTCCCTGAAGAAGCCTTTTCAAAATGATCCCAAACTGCCCTGTCTTGAATTACGAATAACCACATTTAAAATGAACGCCCTCAAAACCCGCACGCCCCCTTCTGCTACATTTTAATGTAATCCAGGAATTCAGTACTGAAGTTATTTAAACTGAATTCGCTGATACGCAAACCAGAGAAAATGACTAAAGACGTTTTTAAACGGATATTAGGGCTCCATGATGGGTAGCGGGGATTGGGTTTTAGAAATGTGCTGATGGCACTGTTATAGAAAGTATTTATTTATTAGCTATTAAAAATCGAAAATCGATACTGCTCAGAGAACGATTTAAGAAGCATTATTTCATAGGGATCCTGATACTAACCTGTTTTGTGTTAAAGCCAAATCAGGAAGAAGCCTGCAATCCGACAGTATCAGATTTATTTGTAATCAGGAGGGAGGGCACTCCGACGAAGCTTGGATACCGCTCAGAAAGGTAGGAGAAAGCATCTTCCGTGAGGTTTACGTTCCCGCCAGAGGAGGTCTGTAGGGTCTGGGTGAGCGGGGATCGGTTCTGGATTGGAGCTGTTTCTGAGGCGGGATTTGGAAAAGAGGGGTAACCGGGGATTGGATGCTGTCAGTGGGAGAGGGCGGCTCAGTAATTGGGTAGTATAGTAATAAAAGAAAAAAGCAAAGTGTCTGGGCATCATTGGCAAGAGAAAAGTATCGCTCAGAGCGGGGTGAATATGGCATTTTACAGACGCTGCATGGCTGGGGGGAAAAAATAGCATCTCTGTTAACCTTGTGGCTGGTTTTATCAGTGTCTGTTCTCCCAGCACAGTTGCTTTTTCTCATTTTGGTCTGAGCTGATTTTCATTCTTTTGGTCCTGGCCCAAACCAAAAATTTTGGTTCTGACTCCTACACCCATTATGCAGAGTTAAACAGAATTAGGGTCCTGCTTTTGGTGCTCCAAACTGCTTTCAGACACATTTTCACATGGACAGAAATAATTTCCACTACAACAATTCCTTTTTCATCTTGTCCCATTGGTGCAGATAAAATCGAATTAGAGAACTAAAGGGAGTATGTGGAATTTGACATGTGTTTCACTTGGGGGTGAGGTGCGGTTACTGACTAGAGTCCTTGGACCCTTTAATAAATAGAAATTGATAAGAGGCCAGGCTTCAGGCAAAGCTTTATTGGGACCCACAGCAGGAGAAAAGTGAATTCAAGTAACAAGTGCCCTTGCTTGCTCTCCTAGGAGGTCAGGCTGGTTCCTTAAATGGAGTAAGTGTTGGGCTGATTGGTGAGATGGGCAGGGGGGACACGGTATTTAGGTGGTCTGCTCACCCCCTTGGTGCTACTGTGTGTAGGGATGATACGAAATACTCTGCTCCCCACACCACCAAAATGGCAGTTGGTTTATGGCCTGTTTGTGTCTTATTTTTGACAATTGCCCTAGCTGCACATGTAGTTAGTTTTAGCCCCTTATGGTTTCTCTGTATCCTGCTGCTCAAGGAGACTTTTGTCCAGGTACAAACGCAAGCAGTCTGGTAGAGAGTCCCAGGTCCCAGTTACCTCAGTGCTAATGGTGCTCTGATTCACATGCTGGACCCCTGCCAGGTCTCCTGTTCAGGAGGATATTAAAAGAGCAAACTTACGTGAGCGCTACCCTGGTGTCTCAGACGGTAAAGAATCTGCCTGCAACACAGGAGATGTGAGTTTGATCCCTGGATCTGGGAGATCCCCTGGAGAAGGAAATGACAACCCGCTCCAGTATTCTTGCCTGGGGAATTCCAAGGACAGAGGAGCCTGGTGGGCTACAGTCCATGGGGTCTCGAAGCATCGGATGCAACTGAACAACTAACACACACACATACACGAGGATTTTCATTAGGACAGTCTGGATGTGTGGTAACTTACAGGCCTAGACTGTGACCAGGCTGCTTTCATAATGCTCCCTGGCAAGCTCCTGGCCCATCACTGCATGGATGTATCCTGGTTAGTTTATGTCCCGTAAGGTATCAGATCAGGCTTCCAGGGTGGCTCAGCGGTAAAGAACCTGCCTGTAATGCAGGAACTGTAGGAGCTGCAGGTACGATCCCTGGGTAGCAAAGATCCCCTGGAGGAGGGCATGGCAACCCACTCCAGTATTCTTGCCTGAAGAATTCCATAGACAGAGGAGCCTGGCAGGCTCCAGTCCATAGGGTCACCAAAGAGTCAGACACAACTGAAGAAACTTAGCACACACGCATGCACACTTGCAAGGTATTAGATCAGCAACCCGGGGCTCCTCTCTCATTGACTTATTTATACCTAAGAATCAGACTGAGAGTTGGAAATTGAACTAAAGTTGGTTCAGCTGATTGATATTATTTAGGAAACATTCTTCTATCCAGATTTCCCAGGCTAGTCAGACCACCTGGGTTTGAATCCTGTTTCTGTCGTCTTTACTTTCTTCCCTGCATATCTGAGTCCAGTTTCATTTCTACTCTTAGTTCCTATTTGAGGACAGAGTATTTCTTCTTCTGTTCACTTTGCCTTTCCAGGAGGAAATGGTGGTGGAGACAAAAGCCCTGTTGAGGCAAGATACAGCCTGCGTGAGGAAACCTGGGTTATTTTATCTTGCTGAAAGTGTATTCTAGCTCATATCTCTTATCTCTTTCCCCTAAGGAAATGCCCTGCGAATTCACATTGTCTCCCCATCTTAAAGTCCTGAAACTTTCACTTTCCTTGTAAACCTCAGCTCCATGGTTCAGTTTCTCTACCTCACCAGACTTTCTTGCAGCTATTTCTAGTAATGTACAGTCACAAAATGAAACACAAAACCAAACTAGGTTGGTTTCTCTGCCAATTAGTGTGAATCTCAGATATTTGCTATCTTTATCAGTGTAGCTTGAGGTGGATGAAAGGGCACGGTTAAGAAGTAAGCTCATTCATTCTTCTCTGCTTTGTTTCAGAATATTATGCTCCTTTGTGTCCCTGTCTATTTTTTATTTCTCACTCTCTCTATTTTTAACTTTAGGATATGCCACTTTCATTTTTTGATTGCTAAATTGGTGAATTTTCTAGACCTTTTTTTTTTTTAACATATTAAGGGAGAAAATCTGTAGTGTGGTTTTAATTGACCATCTGGACATTGCAAAAATCCCCCACAGCTGAAAGTTTTCCTCCATCTTCACTCAGCTTTTGATCTGCTAATACCATCAGGTACTAGAGCAGGGGTCCCCAGTCTCTAACCTAATGCCTGATGATCTGGGGTGGAGCTGATGTCATAATAATAGAAGTAAAGGGCACAGTGTCACGTGCTTGAATCATCACCCCTACCCTGGTCGGTGGAGAAACTGTCTTCCACGAAACCGGACCCTGGTGCCAAAAAGATTGGGAACCACTGTTCTAGAGACTGTTTTCAGGAACCTGAGAGTTCCCTGACACCTCCACCCCTCACTGGTGAGTTTGGGTTCTTTCTGTGATTGGTTACCTCATTCACTGCAAGACTCTTTTCCTGATTTCATCCCCTGAGATTGATCTCAAATTCAACTTTTGGGATACTTGCCATTAGATTAGTCAATTGTGAGAAGACCGTGGGAACTACAGATTTCCAAACATACATACACACAATTTTGCATAAATATTAGAGAGTTCAGAATTTCTCAGCATAGTCCATGGATCCCAAGTTGGAACAAAAAAGAAAAATCCTGATTGTGATAAATGATGACTCTAGTTCTTGACTAATAACTTTCACCTTTAAAGGACTTTGAGAAGTCATCTAGTTTATCCTAGGTTAAAATAAAATTAAAATAATTCTAAGTATATGGGCTTCCTTGGCAGCTCAGAAGTAGAGAATCTGCCTGCCAATGCAGGAGACACAGGTTCCATTCCTGGACTGGGAAGATCCCCAACAGTAGGAAATATTAACCAGCTGTTGACTTTTTTTGTAATTACACATACAGGTCAAGTAACACCCTGGTGGATGCTCACCTAACTTGCTGTGAAACTCACTAGGGTCTGTTAGTCATTATTACAGAGCTCTGTGGATGAAGATATTCTGGTTGTCCTTCTGGCCTTGCAGCCCATTATCACAATTATGTCCACTTTCCTTCTTTAGGTTAAGTGCTACCACCTACCCTCCGCTGTTTTGAATTCCTATCAATCCAGATAATGTTAAGGAACCCAGTCCCGCAGCAGCATCTCTTCACTGTCACCTGTAATGGATAACTGCCACTGGGCTTCTTGGAGATG
This sequence comes from Aepyceros melampus, assembly GCA_006408695.1. Lineage (NCBI taxonomy): Eukaryota > Metazoa > Chordata > Mammalia > Artiodactyla > Bovidae > Aepyceros > Aepyceros melampus. The sequence goes on along the minus strand of SJXQ01008688.1, from coordinate 270,244 downwards.
TCCATGATACCCTCACCACCGGCTTTCTTACTGCCTTGGAGATGAGTGCACCCACCAGGCTCTTACAGAGAACACAGTCAGATGGTGAGTTCTCAGGGATAATATTATAAATTTTTCTTTCATTCTAACCTCTCTGAGCCTTTGGACACCTTCCTCAAGGCAGTCAAGGCACTTCTACAGTCTGTCCTTCATTTCCTATAGGTCTTCACCCTATCCAAGGTCTAAGGAGCCATCCTAGCAATATATTAGACTTAGCTCATGTGTCCTGCCATGTCATGAAACTTCAGATGGTTTTCAACCTCTGAATAGCTCACTGAGTTCTCTGCTGTCCTTCTTTGCCTTCCCTGGTCTAGCACTTTCAGGATTCACTCCTGCGTTCCTTCAGGTAAATAAATATTAACCAGGTCTTAGAGATCTTTGTTTCTGTGTTGTTGCTTCATACAGGTTTACTGTAGGGTCTCCAGAAAAGGGAGGCTATTCTTAAGCAAAGCAGAGGAAGCTGCTTGTACCAACACAGATTTCACAAGACATTTTGACAATTTCTCAGGCTTGTTCACCTAAATGCTACTGTTGAAAGTCTCAGGATTCTACTTTTTCCCCTTCTGGGGCCCTGCCTTTAGCATAGAAGACTTGCCAAGACAGTATATTCAGTCTTCTGTGAAGTTCTCTGACCTTCCAGCTCAGTCCTGGATCTGATTATCAGCACAGTTTGCTATGTGGATACAAAAAATAAGCATCCTTTAAGTACTGCCTTGGAGGCTTTCTGATTTTCATAGCCTGCCTGAGTTAAGTGTTGGTAATATGAGTCTATCCTTTCTTTAAGTCTTCATGCCCTGCCATGCATGTGTGCTCACAAAGCCCATTAGTCTCCTCTGTCCATGGATTTTTCCAGGCAAGAATACTGGAGCTTGCCGGGGTCCAGCCCCAGTGGATCCAGGGATATTCAAAGCGGGAACGGAGTGGGTGGATAGGACAGGATAGGATAGAATAGGATAGCTCAGGATAGAATAGTATAGTAGGAAATTAGTGGAAAAAAGGAGGCTGAATAACTTGGTTTATGTGGAAAACCAATAAAACCTCGAGACAAGAGGTTTGCACCATCTACGTTAGGCCACTGGCGTCCGTTTGAATGTCGGAGAGTGCCCTGCCCCGGGCTCTCTCTCTTACGGATCTTAGCAGCCGGGACAGGTAAGTAGACATGGCGAGCCTCCACGCCCCAGATGGGAATTCAGCCGAAAAAGGGGAGAAAAAGAAAAGAACGACATGGGGAAGCCCAGCGTCAGTGCAAGACTCCAAAAGGAAAGGAAAGTTTATTTTTCAAAATCAGCTTCTATACCCCAAGTTGTACATAATGTAATCTGCAGAGTTATGCAGGGGCAGCAGTCCTGACCCTCATTGAGACAAGGCTTTCTTTTTGCATACCCTCCCGTTACAAAAGGTCTCAGGTGGTTACATTATCTTTTGGCCAAGAGGCCTGTTAACATTTTTATGGCTCTCTTCTGATGAGGTTTTGTTAACCAAAAGACTCATTTGTGTTAATCTTTCCAAAGTCTGAATGCCACTCTCAGAAAACACTAAATGAAAATACAGCAGTTTGTAATAAAAGGAAGTACAGTGATTTATAGCAAAAGAAAAAGTAACTTACTCAAAAGTTTAGTATTGCTAACATCAAAACTACTATATATCCTTTTCCATATCCCATTTACATTGATTACATCTTCCTGGGTGCCTGATAGATAAAGAATAAGGAGGTCTGGCAGCAATCGTTGAGTTAACTGTGAAATCCTGTCACCAATATGAATTTGAAAAGGCTCTGAAACTTTAAGATACTTTAAGGCTTTTGTGCCCCTCACAGTTGGGAGGTTGTGAGCAATTCACAAGCTTGTAGAGGTCAAGGGAACTTGTTAGGCAGGCTAGAGCGTTATCAAAGGTGGTTGGGCTGAAACACTCCTTTCAAATGCAGAAGACTAAAGCCCTGAATTAACTTTTTCCAGAGAAAGTCAGAAAATAATGGGAAAACAGACAAATTCTTATTTTGGGGGGTTCATGCTCAGGAAAAACCAGGGAGAAATCCGAAGACTCAAATTGCTCTGCCATCTGAGTCTGCCACATGACTCTGTCACAGGTGGGATTCCTCGCTATGGCTCCCAACAGGAACTGGTTGCCATTTCCTTCTCCAGGGGATCTTCCCAACCCAGGGATTAAACCCATGACTCTTGAGTCTCTTGCACTGGCAGGCAGATTCTTTAGCACTGTGCTGCCTGGGAAGAAAGTCTTCATGAGTCCTTAACAAAAATAAGTCAATCTACAGGTCTTATAACTGCCATTGTCTTCAAACTATTCAAGGGCCATGCTTACTTAGTTCCTAGACAAGTGCTTGCCTTTCTACCTGTGATTTTGCACATGGTACTGTGCATATGTCAGGGCCACTCTCTCAGTGCATCCAACCCTCTCCTTCCCCCCACCCCACCCCCGGCCTCCATATCTTTCTGCTGTCTACAGGCATAGGTTTTGAGCTGGTTGTCACTCTGGGTGCCTGGAGCTTTGTCCTGATGAGAGCCTTTGGAGAGCTGTGTAAATTGTCCCTCAGAATTGTCAGAAGTGTCTGACATAGAGGAGTTGATGATTGATTCTCCGGCTCTACCGTTCATTCTCAGCTCCTTCCACTTCCCAGTCTGTGCCTGTGCTAAAATAAGCTGGCGGGGCTTCTGTAGGCATCCCAGGTGGCGGCAGCAGAGAATTCCTACTGCAGTAGCAAGAGATGTCCCAAGCAGTTGACACAGACTATGGCAGAGCAGAGTTGGCTCCAGAGGAAGTGGCTGGAGCAAAGTGGTAAGCCAGGAAAATATGAAGAATGAATAACTATGTCTACACTCATGTACATCTGACTTACTGTGATGATCAGACTATACCAGAATTTTTTCTCTGTGCTGTCACAAATGCTAGATACTAAGTACTTTAAAAATAGGAACATGGGATAAATTGGTATTATGTGTCTCCTGAAATGAGGCACTGAGAAGAAGCCAATGTCACTCCTGTGATATTCCTACCAAAAGTCATATCCTGAATCTAATCACGAAGCAGAAACATCTGACAAACCCAAAGTGACGGACATTCTACAAAATATATGGCCTGTACTCAAAAATGTCACTGTCATAAAGGACAAAGGAAGAGTGAGGAATTATTCTGAGTTAAATAAAAACTAAATGCAATATATGACCCAGAATCTTATGTTGCATTAGCAGACAATATATGTTGCTACTGGAACAACTGGCAAAATTTGAATATGATCTGTATAGTAGACAGTACTTTTGTATCAAGGCTACCTTCCTGATTTGAATCATTGCCTTATGATTATATAAAAGAATGTTCTTGTTTTTAGGAAATTTATGCTGAAGTATTTAAGTATAATGGAATGTTATGACAAAGTCTCAGAAAATAATAAAATGTTAATGTCTGAGGAATCTGGGTAAAGGATATGTAGCAATTTTGTATCAGTTACCACAGCAAAGATCTGAAATTATGTCAAAACAAAGAATTTTAATTTTAAACAAATGGGTAAATACTTATTTATTCATGTATACGTATGCTGCTGCTGCTCCTGCTAAGTCACTTCAGTCGTGTCCGACTCTGTGCCACCCCATGGACGGCAGCCCACCAGGCTCCCCTGACCCTGGGATTCTCCAGGCAAGAACACTGGAGTGGGCTGCCATTTCCTTCTCCAATGCATGAAAGTGAAAAGTCAAAGTGAAGTCGCCCAGTCGTGTCCAACTCCTAGCGACCCCATGGACTGCAGCCTATCAGGCTCCTCTATCTATGGGATTTTTCCAGGCAAGAGTAGTGGAGTGGGGTGCCATTGCCTTCTGCGACGTATATGTATATATGTGTATAAATGTGCATGTGTAACTAACTAATTATCAAGCACCCAGAGCAATGCTTGCTGTTATGTACTAGGTTTTCAGTAAATGTTGTATCAGTAGAAATCAGCAAAGGAGTGCTCTGAAACAAAGCAAGGGTGGGTTTCTATGTGATCCAGCATTTTGTGATAATTCCAGACACCATGCTTAGGATTCAAGCTGTTTCACCATAAGCTACCACATAATTTCCAAATGCAAACTATATTTTTTTAATTAATTAATTAATTTACTTTACAATATTGTATTGGTTTTGCCATACATCAACATGACTCTGCCATGAGTGTACATGTGTTCCCCATCCTGAGCTCCCCTCCCCATCCCATGCCTCTGGGTCCATCCCACTGCACCAGCCCCGAGCACCCTGTCTCATGCATCGAACCTGGACTGGCAATTAGTTTCACATGTGATAATTTACATGTTTCAATGCCATTCTCCCACATCATCCTGCCCTTGACCTCTCCCACAGAGTTCAAAAGACTGCTCTATACATCTGTGTCTCTTTTGCTGTCTCACATACAGGGTTATCATTACCATGTTTCTAAATTCCATATATATGTGTTAGTATACTGTACTGGTATTTTTCTTTCTGACTTACTTCACCTGTATAATAGGCTCCAGTTTCATCCACCTCATTAGAACTGATTCAAATATATTCTTTTTAATGGCTGAGTAATATTCCATTGTGTATATGAACCACAACTTTCTTAACCATTTGTCTGCCAATGGACATCTAGGTTGCTTCCATGTCCTGGCTATTATATAAACAGTGATGTGATGAACATTGGGGTACACGTTTCTTTTTCAATTCTGGTTTCCTCAGTGAGTATGCCCAGCAGTGGGATTGCTGGGTCATATGGCAGTTCTATTTCCAGTTTTTTAAGGAATCTCCACACTGTTCTCCATAGTGGCTATACTAGTTTGCATTCCTACCAACACTGTAAGAGGGTTCCCTTTTCTCCACAACCTCTCCAGCATTTATTGCTTGTTGACTTTTGGATAGCAGCCATTCTGACTGGTGTGAAATGGTACCTCATAGTGGTCTTGATTTGCATTTCTCTGATAATGAGTGATGTTGAGCATCTTTTCATATGTTTGTTAGCCATCTGTATGTCTTCTTTGGAGAAATGTCTGTTTAGTTCTTTGGCCCACTTTTTGATTGGGTTGTTTATTTTTCTGGAATTGAGCTGCATAAGTTGCTTGTATATTTTTGCGATTATTTCTTTGTCCATTGCTTTGTTTGCTATTATTTTCTCCCATTCACAAGGCTGTCTTTTCACCTAGCTTATAGTTTCCTTTGTTGTGGAGAAGTTTTTAATTTTAATTAAGTCCCATTTATTTTTGCTTTTATTTCAGTATTCTGGGAGGTGGGTCATAGAGGATCCTGCTGTGGTTTATGTCGGAGCGTGTTTTGCCTATGTTTTCCTCTAGGAGTTTTATAGTTTCTAGTCTTATGTTTAGATCTTTAATCCATTTTGAGTTTATTTTTGTGTATGGTGTTAGAAAGTGATCTAGTTTCATTCTTTTACAAGTGGTTGACGAGTCCCAGCACCACTTGTTAAAGAGATTGTCTTTTCTCCATTGTATATTCTTGCCTCCTTTGTCAAAGATAAGGTGTTCATAGGATGTGGATTTATCTCTGGGCTTTCTATTTTGTTCCATTGATCTATATTTCTGTCTTTGTGCCAGTACCATACTGTCTTGATGACTGTGGCTTTGTAGTAGAGCCTGAAGTCAGGCAGGTTGATTCCTCCAGTTCCATTGTTCTTTCTCAACATTGCTTTGGCTATTCAAGGTTTTTTTGTATTTCCATACAAACTGTGAAATTATTTGTTCTAGTTCTCTGAAAAATACCGTTGGTAGCTTGATAGGGATTGCATTAAATCTATAGATTGCTTTGGGTAGTATACTCATTTTCACTATATTGATACTTCTGATCCATGAACACGGTATATTTCTCCATGTATTTCTGTCCTCTTTGATTTTTTTCACCAATGTTTTATAGTTTTCTATATATAGGTCTTTTGTTTCTTTAGGTAGATATATTTTTAGGTAGAATAGTATTTTATTCTTTTCGTTGCAATGATGAATGGAATTGTTTCCTTAATTGAGGGACTTTAGTTGGCAAAGTAATGTCTCTGCTTAGGGAAATGCAAATTACAACAACAATGCGATTTCACTATATACTTATTAGAATGGTCAAAATCGTGAACACTGACATCACCTCAGGCCAGCAGTGATGTGGAGGAGTAGGCACTCTCATACCTTGCTGGTGGGAATACAAAATGGTACAGTCACTTTGGAAAATAGTTTGGCAGTTTTTTCCAAAATGAATCATACCCTTACCATAAGATCCAGCAATCATGCTGGCAGTTATCCAAAGGAGTTGAAAATTAATGTCTACGCATAAAAGCCTTCATATGGATATTTACAGAAACTATTCATAATTGCCAAAACTTAGAAGCAAGCAAGATGTCCTGCAGTAGGAAATGGACAAATTGTATACATACAGACAATGGAATACTATTCAGTGCTAAAAAGAAATGAGCTAACAAGCCATTAAAAGACATTAAGGAAACCTACATGCATATTACTAAGTGAAAGAAGCTAATTTTAAAAGGCTACATAATGTAAGATTCTAACTATAGACATTCTAAAAAAGGCAGAACTATGGAGACAATAAAAACATCAGTGGTTGCTCAAGGTTGGGAGATGGGTAACAGGTGAGAAAAAAATAGGCAAAGCACCGATAATTTTTAAGACATTGAAAATACTCTCTGATACTATCACAGTGGATACATGTCATTAACATTTGTCCAAACCCATAGACCGTACACCACCAAGAATGAACTGCAATGAAAACTGTGGACTTTGGATGGTGATGTATGTCAATGTAGCTTCATCAGTTGTAACAAGTACACCACTTAAGAGAGATGGTGGTAATGAGGGAGGCTATAATGTATAAGCGCAGGAGATTTATGGGAAATCTCTGTACCTTCTCCTTCATTTTGCTATGAACCTAAAATTGCTCTAAGAAAGTAAAACTATTTAAATATGACAAAAATGCATATTAAATTAACAGCCCCACAATGAGGTACCATTTCACACCAGTCAGAATGGCTGCGATCCAAAGTCTACAAGCAATAAATGCTGGAGAGGTTGTGGAGAAAAGGGAACCCTCTTACACTGTTGGTGGGAATGCGAACTAGTACAGCCACTATGGAAAACAGTGTGGAGATTCCTTAAAAAATTGCAAATAGAACTGCCTTATGACCCAGCAATCCCACTGCTGGGCATACACACCAAGGAAACCAGAATTGAAAGAGACACATATACCCCAATGTTCATCACAGCACTATTTATAATAGCCAGGACATGGAAGCAACCTAGATGTCCATCAGCAGATGAATGGATAAGAAAGCTGTGGTACATATACACAATGGAGTATTACTCAGCCATTAAAAAGAATATATTTGAATCAGTTCTAATGAGGTGGATGACGCTGGAGCCGATTATCCAGAGTGAAGTAACCCAGAAAGAAAAACACCAATACAGTATACTTACACATATATATGGAATTTAGAAAGATGGTAATGATAACCCTGTATGTGAGACAGCAAAAGAGACACAGATGTATAGAACAGCCTTTTGGACTCTGAGGGAGAGGGAAGGGTGGGATGATTTGGGAGAGTGGCAGTGTAACATGTATGATGTCATAAGTGAAACGAGTCGCTGGTCTAGGTTCGATGCAGGATGCAGGATGCTTGGGACTGATACACGGGGATAATCCAGAGAGATGGTTGGGGGGGTGGTCAGGATTAGGATTTCATGTACACTCGTGGCTGAATCATGTCAATGTATAGCAAAACGACTATAGTATTGTAAAGCAAAACAAACTAAAAAATAAAAATCAATTAAAAAAAATTAACAGCCAATCTAGGATTCAGTTAAGTTCAGTCACTCAGTCGTGTCCGACTCTTTGCGACCCCATGAATCGCAGCACGCCAGGTCTCCCTGTTCATCACCATCTCCTGGAGTTCACCCAAACTCACGTCCATCGAGTCAGTGATGCCATCCAGCCATCTCATCCTCTGTCATCCCCTTCTCCTCCGGCCCCCAATCCCTCCCAGCATCAGACACCATCTCCTGGAGTTCACTCAAACTCAAGTCCATCGAGTCAGTGATGCCAGCCAGCCATCTAATCCTCTGTCATCCCCTTCTCCTCCTGCCCCCAATCCCTCCCAGCATCAGAGTCTTTTCTAATGAGTCAACCCTTCGCATGAGGTGGCCAAAGTATTGGAGTTTCAGCTTTAGCATCAGTCCTTCCAAAGAACACCCAGGACTGATTTCCTTCAGAATGGACTAGTTGGATCTCCTTGCAGTCCAAGGGACTCTCAAGAGTCTTCTCCAACACCACAGTTCAAAAGCATCAATTCTTCGGTGCTCAGATTTCTTATAGTCCAACTCTAACATCCATACATGACCACTGGAAAAACCATAGCTTTGACTAGACGGACCTTTGTTGGCAAAGTAATGTCTCTGCTTTTGAATATGCTATCTAGGTTGGTCATAGCTTTTCTTCCAAGGGGTAAGTGTCTTTTAATTTCATGGCTGCAATCACCATCTAAAGTGATTTTGGAGTGCAAAAAAATAAAGTCTCTCACTGTTTTCATTGTTTTCCCCATCTATTTCTATGAAGTGATGGGACCAGATGCCATGATCTTCATTTTCTGAATGTTGAGTTTTAAGCCAACTTTTTCACTCTCCTCTTTCACTTTCATCAAGAGGCTCTTTAGTTCTTCTTTGCTTTCTGCCATAAGGGTGGTGTCATCTGCATATCTGAGGTTATTGATATTTCTCCCAACAGTCTTGATTCCAGCTTGTGCTTCATCCGGTCCAGCATTTCTCATGATATATTCAGCATATAAGTTAAATAAGCAGGGTGACAATATATAGCCTTGACAAACTCCTTTCCTGATTTGGAACCAATCTGTTGTTCCATGTCCAGGTCTAACTGTTGCTTCTTGACCTGCATACAGATTTCTCAAGAGGCAGGTCAGGTGGTCTGGTATTCCCATCTCTTTCAGAATTTTCCACAGCTTGTTGTGATCCACACTGTGAAAGGCTTTGGCATAATCCATAAAGCAGAAGTAGATGTTTTTCTGGAACTCTTTTGCTTTTTCAATAATCCAACAGATGTTGGCAATTTGACCTCTGGCTCCTCTGCCTTTTCTAAATCCAGCTTAAAAACATGCATTCTTGGGCAAGTGCAAATGAAATACACTGGGAAATATGCTTTTGTGAAAACATAAAAAGTATATTCTGGAATGTACTGTAATAGTTCTATGTAGTAGAGAACAAAAATCCTCCAAGAAAATGAATTAGTTTAAGTAAACGAGATAGAGGTGAATTCTCTGGAAATGACCTTAATAATACATTTTTACTGAATGAAATAAAAGAATAGGGATGATGTCTTATCCATCTTTATATTCTCAGTAGTTAGGAAGTCACCTGGCCTCTGTTAGGTGCTTTCTGCTGCTGCTGCTAAGTCGCTTCAGTCGTGTTCTACTCTGTGTGAGCCCATAGACGGCCTCCCACCAGGCTCCCCCGTCCCTGGGATTCTCCAGGCAAGAACACTGGAGTGGGTTGCCATTTCCTTCTCCAATGCATGAAAGTGAAAAGTGAAAGTGAAGTTCCTCAGTTGTGTCCAACTTCAGTGACCCCATGGGCTGCAGCCTACCAGGCTCCTCCATCCATGGGATTTTCCAGGCAAGAGTACTGGCGTGGGCTGCCATTGTCTTCTCTGAGGTGCTTTCTAGTAAAGACCAATACTGTTGCTGCCATCTCTTCTACCTTATACTCAGGGAGAGCCTGCCTGAGAAGGAACCTGAGCAGAGAACAGCAGGCAAGAGTTGGAGGATAAGGCATAGCCCTCTAGTTGTGGTTTAGCTGCTTATTCGCGTCTCACTCTTTGCAACCCCATGGACTGCAGCCCATCACGTTCCTCTGTCCATGGGATTTCCCAGGCAAGAATACTGGAGTGAGTTGCCATTTCCTTCTCCAGTAGCCTGCTAAAGTAAGCCCTGTACTCACTGACGCTTGAAAATGGTTAATCCCTCAACTTTCTTTTACATAAACCCAGGAATTCTCTTTTAGCCTGAACTAGCCCAAACTTGTTTGAGTCACAGAGAAGGCAATGGCACCCCACTCCAGTACTCTTGCCTGGAAAATCCCATGGACAGAGGAGCCTGGTATACTGCAGTCCATGGGGTCGCGAAGAGTCAGACACGACTGAAGCGACTTAGCAGCAGCAGCAGCGGCAGTTTGAGCCAGGCTCCTGCACTTGCAATCAAAACTCACCACCACCAAACAAGCTAAAATGAAAGCAGCTGGTTTGGCCTACTCGGGGATTCCTTGTGTTGGAGATATACCTATCTTGAATTGAAACAAAAGTAAATAGGTCCTTCACTTAATCTTTGTGTGGCAAACAGTACTGGAACTCACCCCAGTGCTGGAGACTTTCTTCTTTGCATTTGTCTGCTGCCTCCTGTGTCTTTCCCAGTTGCACTTGAGATCTGGGCCAATCCCTCCTTTAATTTCACACATGGCATAATCACGCTGTTTCTTACCTCCATCTTACATAACGTCCAAAAAACTGTTTTCTGTGCTTTTGGCACTGAGCCAGCCCATCCTCCACACCTCATATTTCTGAGCCTAATACTTACAGTAAACCATTCACTGTGCAGCTTTTTAAAGAGGATATGAATGTCTGAGCTGCCATTGCTGGGTCTGGTGAATGCAGGTACACTGATGCAATGTGAAGGCCCAGATGGACTGGGGAGCTTTTCCTCAAACCAGAATCATCATTTCATTATACATGACTCTGGCACCCGTGTAATTCTAATTTTAATAATAAGCTTTAAAATTTTCAGGCTTTTTAAATACTCAAAACCATGTGCACTCTTTCTTGGAAATAATCTGCAGTATAAAGACTCAGTCTCAAAAAGAATAGAAGTAAGAGGAAAAGAAAAACAAATTGTTATAAATACATGAGAAGTGCTAGATCTCATTCATGGTTAAAGCAATGCATAGTAAACTAACAACATCTTATGTTTCACTACCAGATTGACAGAGATTTAAAATACATGCTCGCAGACACATGCTCTTTGTAAGAGCTCAGGCTGGCCTAGCCTTTTTGCATGGCATTTTCATGGTATCTATCTAAATATCAAATACATCTACTCTTTGACCCAGCAACTCCATTTCTAGAAATTTGCCTTATAGATTGGAGAAGGCGATGGTACCCCACTCCAGTGTTCTTGCCTGGAGAATCCCAGGGATGGAGGAGCCTGGTAGGCTGCAGTCCATGGGGTCACTACGGGTTGGACACGACTGAGCAACTTCACTTTCACTTTTCACTTTCATGCATTGGAGAAGGAAATGGCAACCCACTCCAGTGTTCTTGCCTGGAGAATCCCGGGGACAGGAGAGCCTGGTGGGCTGCCGTCTCTGGAGTCGCACAGAGTCGGACACAACTGAAGCGACTTAGCAGCAGCAGCAGCAGCAGCAGCAGCAGCCTTATAGATAAATATGCATGCAAGAATATATATTAGAGTTACTTGTAGCAGTGGTTGTAATAGTGAAATTGTATTCTAATTGTATTTCAATAGATAAATATTATTAGTTAAATGCATTACAGCACATCCATACTATGAAATATCTGTATGACATGGACATATTGTTAGTAAAAAGCTAAGATAAGAATGTGTGTGTGTACAGGCATAAGCTCATTTGTGGGAAACAACTGTACATGCTTAAACACCTGGAACAACACACATCAAACAGTGTAACTTCCGGGAAGTGGGATTGGAGAACAAAGAATAGGATGATTTCTTTTTATTTCTCGACTCTTTCTATTTGTCCAACAAGCATATACTACTTTTATAATAAAATATATATATTTAAATTCAATCACAATTTTCCATTACTGCACAATCCATAAAACAATGGATTAAACTGTGTAACTACAATTAAACTGTGCTATAAAATTAAACAGTAATTAAACCATGCCTCTTTGCCACTGTCAGAGCAGGTGGTATTTTAGGATGATAATCAATTGAAGTATTAGAGGAAAGAAAATAAAAGTGTATGAAACTTAAATTTAAAGATTAGGCATTTTTTAATCTACACAGATTATGTGTTTAGTTGCTAAGTTGTGTCTTACTCTTCTGCCATCCTGTGGACTATAGCCTGCTAAACCACTCTGTCCATGGGATTTCCCAGGCAATAATACTGGAATGGGTTGCCCTTTCCTTCTCCAGGGGATCTTCCCGACCCAGGGATTAAATCGATGTCTCCTCCATTGGCAGGGGGATTCTCTACCACCAAGTCACCAGGGAAACCCAAAGATTTAATAATACTAATATAAATGAACTGCTGAATTCAATTTTATGAGAGCAACTTTAGTGCATGGAATTATACTTTCAACAGTAAAGTCACTGATGTCATTTATCTTCAAGTTCATGTGTCTTCCTATTGCCCTGCCATTGCTATCTCTGATTGGGCAGTAGAAATTATTTTGCAAGATCAGTTCAATTCAGTTCAGTCGCTCAGTCGTGTCAGACTCTTTGCAACCCCATATACTGCAGCATGCCAGGCCACCCTGTCCATCACCAACTCCCAGAGTTTACTCAAACTCAGATCCATTGAGTCAGTGATGCCATCCAATCACCTCATCCTCTGTCATCCCCTTCTTCTCCCACCTTCAATCTTTCCCAGCTCAGGATCTTTTCCAATGAGTCAGCTCTCACATCAGGTAGCCAAAGTATTGGAGTTTCAGCTTCAATATCAGTCCTTCCAATGAACACCCAGGACTGATCTCCTTTAGGATGGACTGACTGGATCTCCTTGCTGTCCAAGGGACTCTCAAGAGTCTTCTCCGACACCACAGTTCAAAACCATCAATTTGTCTGTGCTCAGCCTTCTTTATAGTCCAACTCTCATATTCATACATGACTACTGGAAAAACCATAGCCTAGACTAGATGGACCTTTGTTGGCAAAGTAATGTCTCTGCTTTTTAATATGCTGTCTAGGGTGGTCATAACTTTCTTTCCAAGGAGTAAGCATCTTTTAATTTCATGGCTGCAATCACCATCTAAAGTAATTTGGGAACCCCCAATATAAAGTCAGCCACTGTCTCCTCTGTTTCCCCATCTACTTTCCATGAAGTGATGGGACTGGATGCCATGATCTTAGTTTTCTGAATGTTGAGCTTTAAGACAACTTTTTCACTCTCTCCTTTCACTTTCATCAAGAGGCTCTTTAGTTCTTCTTTGCTTTCTGCCATAAGGGTTGTGTCATCTGCATATCTGAGATTATTGATATTTCTCCCAACAGTCTTGATTCCAGCTTGTGCTTCATCCAGTCCAGCATTTCTCATGATGTACTCTGCATATAAGTTAAATAAGCAGGGTGACAATATACAGCCTTGACATACTCCTCTTCCTATTTGGAACCAGTCTGTTGTTCCATGTCCAGGTCTAACTGTTGCTTCTTGACCTGCATACAGATTTCTCAAGAGGCAGGTCAGATGGTCTGGTATTCCCATGTCTTTCAGAATTTTCCACAGGTTATTGTGATCCACACAGTCAAAGGCTTTGACAGAGTCAATAAAACAGAAATAGATGTTTTTCTGGAACTCTCTTGCTATTTGATGATCCAGCAGATGTTGGCAATTTGATCCCTGGTTCTTCTGCCTTTTCTAAAACCAACTTGAACACAAGATCAGCATTGCCGAATTTCCCGATTTCCTATCCTTGCCCTAGAGAAAGCCAGGTTCTCTGGAATCATGGCCGGGGTTCTGGTTTTATGGTGCGTCTGTAGAGGAAGGCACTATGTTATAGTTGTGGACAATTGTTCTTCCTTTGCTTTGTAAGCAGAGATAGGAGAAGTGTTTGAGTTACTAGAATTTGCCTCTGACTAGAAGACTGAATTAAGTGTCCCTGTGACACCCCTTTATTGTCTATGCCAAAGCCTTTGACTGTGTGGATCACAATAAACTGTGGGAAATTCTGAAAGAGATGGGAATACCAGACCACCTGACCTGCCTCTTGAGAAACCTGTATGCAGGTGAGGAAGCAACAGTTAGAACTAGACATGGAACAACAGACTGGTTCCAAAGAGGGAAAGGAGTATGTCAAGGCTGTATATTGTTACCCTGCTTATTTAACTACTGGAGAAGGAAATGGCAACCCACTCCAGTAGTCTTGCCTGGAGAATCCCGGGGGCGGGGGAGCCTGATGGGTGTCGTCTATGGGGTCGCACGGAGTCGGACACGACTGAAGCGACTTGGCAGCGGCAGCAGCTTATTTAACTTATATGCAGAGTACATCGTGAGAAACGCTGGACTGGAAGAAGCACAAGCTGGAATCAAGATTGCCAGGAGAAATATCAGTAACCTCAAATATGCAGATGATACCACCCTTGTGTCAGAAAGTGAAGAAGAACTAAAGAGCCTCTTGATGAAAGTGAAAGAGGAGAGTGAAAAAGTTGGCTTAAAGCTCAACATTCAGAAAATGAAGATCATGGCATCTGGTTCCATCACTTCATGGGAAATAGATGGGGAAAACAATGAAAACAGTGAGAGACTTTATTTTTTTGCGATCCAAAATCACTTTAGATGGTGATTGCAGCCATGAAATTAAAAGACACTCCTTGGAAGAAAAGTTATGACCAACCTAGATAGCATATTCAAAAGCAGAGTCATTACTTTGCCAACAAAGGTCCATCTAGTCAAGGCTATGGTTTTTCCAGTGGTCATGTTGGATGTGAGAGTTGGACTGTAAAGAAGGCTGAGCACAGAAGAATTGATGCTTTTGAACTGTGGTGTTGGAGAAGACTCTTGAGAGTCCCTTGGACTGCAAGGAGATCCAGCCAGCCCATCCTAAAGGAGATCAGTCCTGGGTGTTCATTGGAAGGACTGATGTTGTAGCTGAGACTCCAGTACTTTGGCCACCTGATGCGAAGAGTTGACTCATTGGAAAAGACCCTGATGCTGGGAGGGATTGGGGGCAGGAGGAGAGGGGATGACAGAGGATGAGATGGTTGGATGGCATCACCGACTCAGTGGACATGGATTTAGGTAGACTCTGGGAGTTGGTGATGGACAGAGAGGCCTGGCGTGCTACAGTTCATGGGGTCATAAAGAGTTGGACATGACTGAGCGACTGAACTGAACTGATGGCACCCCTGGGAGGGAACTTGGTAAATAGCACAGGAAATAAAAGTTAAGAAACACTAAGGTACTGAGAGAAGGTTGCTAGGCCAACCAGATAATGGCCTTGCTAAACGGAGCTGGGTTTAACAATTATGTATTAAAGTGTTTCCATGTCTGTCTTCCTACCAACCTAAAAGCACCTGGGAACAACTGGAACAATAATTGACACATAGTAGGTACTTGTTAAATATAGATTTGAATAAATAGTTAAGTCAGTGAATAAATATCCAAGACAGAAGAAAGACTCACGAGAGAGTGGCTTCCTAACGGAGAGGGGAGAAAGATCAGGTGACATAAGAGAGGATGGCAGAAAAGCCAGGAAGACATAGCATGGGAACCTTGCATGCTCTCAACAGAGTGGCACACTTGGGTGGTCTTATCCTTGCATAAGCTAGGAGACGGGCTTCCCAGGCGGTGCAGTGGTAAAGAATCTGCTTGCCAATGCAGGAGACACATGCAAGAGATCCCTGGGTCAGGAAGATCCCTAGAGTAGGAAATGGCAACCCACTCCAATAGTTTTGCCTGGAAAATTCCATGGACAGTGGAGCCTGGTGGGCTACAGTCCTTGGGTTACAAAGAGTTGGACACAACTGAGCACACACACGTCACCTGAGTTCAATGATAACCCTGAGAATTATGCAACTGGATTCAGCTTAAAGCTGAGATAGAATGCCCAGATTCTGCCCCAGTAAGAAGTCCCAGTGTTCCCAGGAAAGGGGAGTTCCACCCTTGGTAAAAATCCCTTGAATGTGAATGTGAAGTCGCTTAGTCGTGTCCAACTCTTTGCGACCCCATGGACTGTAGCTTACCAGGCTCCACTGTCCATGGGATTTTCCAGGCAATAGTACTGGAGTGGATTGCCATTTCCTTCTCCAAGGGATCTTCCCAATCCAGGGATCGAACCCGGGTCTCCCGCATTGTAGACAGATGCTTTATCGTCTGAGCCACCAGGGAAGTCCTAAAACTCCCTTGGAGTTTGTGTAAAATAACTCATGCAGTTTGCTCAGATTCTATTATTCCATACCAGCTATGAATGCTATACCATCTCCTTTCCCAGACACTGAGCCCCACCTCGCCTGCAGAGGCAAATCATAACTAGGATAACTTCAGGACATCCAGGCACCTTCTGGCACACCCAGGAGCAGTGCTACTGCTGTGCTGTTATTACAAAGATGAGCTGTCTTGTCACCACCATGCCATCCCCGCCATAATCACCATCCCTAGCTAAGAGTGAAATCATCCAATAATAACTCATAACCCTCAATGTGTCTGGGGCCCTAACTAATCGGGGTGGTATCTCTTCCTTTCCTCCTCTGGGTGGGGTAACCAGGAGAGAGGTGGGCAGAGAAAGGCCAAATATTCCCCACAGTTATATCTCTATAGCTATGTCTGTATTATGAGAAATACGTTGTTGGAAATATACTAGGAAAATGTTGAGATTTGACAGAAGACCTTCAGAAACCAGATAAGTTCTGGAGCTTCAAAAATTCAAACTGGGACTCGGTACCATCAGGATTTTCTTTCTCGTTCACTCCGTCTCCCATGTTTACTCACTTCTACTTGGCTTCGTTCTCTCCTATAACAGATGGGTTTTTTCCACTGGCAGAAAAACCTATCTGCCAGCAGTTTGGAGCTTATATCATCCCAGTTATCTTTCCCAGAAGAGGAGATATTTTTTTCAGGTTCATTTTGAATATTTCCAGGGAAAATTCCGAGTGGCTTGACTCACTCACCTATCCCTGGACCAACCATCATGGTCAAGAAGATATTATACTCTGCTTGGTCCTGCCTGTGTTGCGTGTCCACCATTAGGCCAGGGAGTGGGGTCCTATGATTGGCAGCTTCACAAAACCGTATGGGATGCATTGTTGGGTGGTGATGACCTGTAGCTGAAGAAGGGGAAGACGTTATTGAAAGAAGGGAAAAGAGACACTTTGGATGTCCACAAAATTAAGTGAGTGAAAGTCACTCACTTGTGTCCAACTCTTTGGGAGCCCATCTACTATACAGTCCATGGAATTCTCCAGGCCACAGTATTGGAGTGGGTAGACTTTCCCTTCTCCAGGGAATCTTCCCAACCCAGGGATTGAACCCAGGTCTGCATTGTGGGCAGATTCTTTACTGGCTGAGCCACAAGGGAAGCCCAAGACTGCTGGATTGACTGGGTAGCCTATCCCTTCTCCAGGGGAACTTCCCAACCCAGGAATTGAACCGGGGTCTCCTGCATTGCAGGCAGATTCTTTACCAACTGAGCTATGTTGTCCACAGAAGTAACCAGTTATCTCTATGGGAAACTGGCTAATTTGGTGACTATACAGATGACAGTTACACGTGTTAGTGAATCATTATAAGGTCTAATGTTTGTTCTCATTGTTTCCAAGAGATTAGTTGTTTTGCTATTCTTTCCTGTTCAGTTATTCAAATGCATAAACATTACTGTCATATTTCAAAAAAGGAAGAACCTGTTGATATCTTAATTAGAACTGATGACACTTGAACATTTTTACCTTAGACTTCCCATCTAGTGTATAGCATAGCTTTCCACTTGTTCAATCTTCTAAAAAAATTTTGTAGGTCTTTTATGTAATGTAGGTGGGAGATTATTAGTGAAAAGCTGACACCAGAACAGCCTTTGGTTAAGAAACTACCTTAATAAAGTGAAGGTCGGGCTGCCACATACTGCCGCTCTGCCCTGCACTGCACAACTCTAGGGAACGCCATTTACATGGACCACAAAGTAAGTGAGGCCCCTGGAGTTATGCAACAAAGCTGTTCCGGGATGAATGTGAGATTGGACAGGAGTCAAAGCAATGAGAAAAGTGGTTAAGCTTCTCTGCATAAGAACATGAGAAAATTTTGATTCAGCTCTTAAGAGAGAACAGAAAAGAAAATAGAAAAGGATGAGAAAGGCGTCAGGACAAAGAGAGAAGCTTACGTGATGGTGGAAGGCTGAGTGGTACATGGGTGAGGAAGCCAGTGAGAAAACCTTGGCAGCAGGATACCCAGGGAACATTTCAGAGCAGGAATGTTCTAAATTTTCAGCTTTTTGAAGTGGGATATGCAGGCGCCTTTCTTCAGTAAAATTTCTTTTACTGGATACAGCCTTTTGTACAAGGTAATTTTGGAATGGGAGAGGGGAACAGAGAGCATGGGCAGTGGCCCAGCTTGAGTCATTGTCACAGCAGAGGTAAAGAGATAGACACTAACAGGCAGAGAATAGAAGAATTTAAGGCATGCAAATGGAGGGTTTGAGCCACTCCTTCTGGAATTCAGGATTCTGGGGTGAGGGCGCTCCCCCAACACCCACGTTGCACTTGTAATGACTCCATACCATCCTCCTCGCATTCTCTAAGTTGTTATTGTTGTTTAGACGCTAAGTTGTGTTTGACTCTTCTGTGACTCCATGGACTGTAGCCTGCCGGGCTCTTCCGTCCATGGAATTTTCCAGGCAAGGTTCCAGGCAAACTGGAGTGGGTTGCCATTTCCTTCTCCAGGGGATCTTCTTGACTCAGGATTGAACCCACATCTCCTGCACTGGTAGGCAGATTTTTTAACCACTGAACCACCAGGGAAGCCCATTCTGTAAATTTACTGTGTGGCTATTTCTTGTCCTTAGAAATGGGACCCTATTTTCATAAAATTTTCTTGGCAGTTTTTACAAGTTACTATAATTTGTATCTATCTATCTATAAAGTATATATTATATATATATATATATAAAATAAGGAAAATTTTTTAAAATATAATAAGCTTTCCTGCTGGTCTGGCTTTTATCTGATATCATTTCCAATTAGACCAAAGAATTTATTTTACTATTTCTTGTAGTTTAGATCAGTTGTCAGCAAATTCTCTCATCTTTTATCTAAAAATGTCTTTACTTTGTAAAAAAATTTTTTTTATTTTAAAGTAAAAAATTTTTTTTAAATCATCTTTTTAAAAATCATCTGAGTGACTTTTAAGCACTTTAAATATACTGTAGTTAGACTATAATATTCATATATGTGTTTTCTTGTATTTATGTTGCTTATAGTTTACTGAGTTTCTTGCTTCTGTGAGTTGATGTCTTTAAATTTTTTTGGAAAATTTATTAGAAATTATTCTACTTTCTCATCTCTCTTTCTTGGGCTCCAATTATATGTTTTAGATAACTGGTATTGTTCCAAAGGACTTAGTTGTTGTAATCTTTTTTTATTTTAATCTCTCTTTTCTATTTGTGTTTTAATTTGAGTGATGTCTAGTGACCTAAATGTCTTCAAGTTCAGTAACTATTTTCTCCACTGTGTCCAGATTGCCTTTAAGCCTGTGAAATAAATTCTTTGTAATTTACATCCAATTTTTCACTTCTAGCATTTCATTTGATTTTTTTTGTTTGTTTTTATATCTTTTCAAAACTTCTCCTTTCGTTTACACATACTGTTGACATTTTCCATTATATATATAATTATGTGTGTGTGTGTGTTAGGCACTCAGTTGTGTCTGACTCTTTGCAACCCTATGGACTGTAGCCCGCCAAGCTCCTCTGTCCATGGGATTCTCCAAGCAAGAATACTGGAGTGGGTTGCCATTTCCTTCTCCAGGGGATCTTCCTGACCAGAGATTGAACCTGGGTCTCCCACATTTTAGGCAGATTCTTTACCATCTGAGCCACCAGTTACGACACACACTAAATGTGTGTGTGTGTGTAATTTTATATGTATGCATGTATCTGATCTGCGTACCAGAGGCCTCTCTGGTTGGCTTATTTTAAGATGACAACCCGCTTTCTAACAGTGAGACAGAATAACACTTAAGCCCAAAGACATCCAATCAGGTTGCCAGGCGCATAGAGAAAGTACTTCAACTCAAATGTGAAGGAAACATCTTATTTTCAAGTAAGAGAAAACAAAGTCTGTTTTATTTTATTGGCAGATACCACCTTGAGATTATAGAGAGGCATTTTGGCATAGTGTTTGAGCGGAAGAGTTTGAATTCAGGGAAGCTGGGGTTGAATTCCTAGCTCTGCTGCTTATAAATAAGCTCTTCAGTCTTCAGCAGGTTAGAAATTCCTCTAAGTCCCAGTGTGTCATTGGTGAAATGTGGATAATTATAAAAATACATTCTGCATAGAGTTTCCGTGAGGAAATTATGTGTGAGCATACATGGATAGTAATCAATACATGAGCTGGCACAGATGCCCTTAGTTAACACAAGTCGTTTTCATTCCCTTACACATGCCTCACCCCCATCCCCTCCCCTCCAGGCTGGAATGCAAAACAGAGAACCAGCTTAGTCTTGGTCATTGATGTAGCTCTAGAATCCATCCTATCACAGACACTCAATAAATATTTGTTGAAAGAACAAATTCCTAAAGCTCTTCTCTGAGTAAGGTAATCCAAAACGTTGAGCTCACCAGGGATCAGGCTTGCCTTAAAGGATATTTTCATAAGTCATCCAGAAAAGGGAATGTTTTGTCAAATCTATTAGGCTTCAGAAGACTCTAAAAATGGTAGTGAAATGTTTTACTCATACACAGACACTTCAGAGAAAATTTGCTATCATGGGGGCAAAGCCATGGTAAAGTAACACTGTAGACACATAGAAGCGATGCTTTTTGAACATTTACTTCATATCATGAATGAGAACTGAGAATCACGAAGTTTCTGCTTAAAGATATGAGATCAATGTCTGGCTTTAACCAGAATGGAAATGAAAAGGTTGTCAGGAAAATCAACAACGTATACATTCATTTATCCTTGTTATCCAAGTTTTATCCTTGTCTGTAAAGCAAGTCTAACTCTACAATAATGAATGCCAAAGAATCAGGGAGATGCTCTTTCTTGAAACTCACTCACCAAAAAAGAATAATTAGAAGTGTGTCTCTTTGTTTCACAGGAGTTTCTAAGAAGCATCTGAAGAAATGTAGAGTATGTGCTCCCTGGCAAAGAAAGAGTTAGTCATTTTATAAAATGCTTAAAAACCAGTTTATTTTTAGAATGTTCCCTTTTGTCATTGACATCTTAATGTACTATAATTTGAAGTGTTTGCATGTCGAGTGAGCAGAGCACAAGCACTTCACAGCAGTGAGAATAATTGCTACTTACATGTGCTATAAATCAATATGTAATGCAAGCATGCACAATAACAGCTCAGCCCACTTACTGTACTTTAATGGCAGTAAAACACAGTTTAAAAAATAACAAGAGGTGCTGAATGGAATACTCATTTTAGTTTGAAATATATTCTCTAATTCTTTTATTCATTATCTATTTGTCAATTTGTTAATTCACACCAGTGAAATTCATGATTGTAAAGATGTGTGTACATAAACCTCATACTTTTTAGAAATCTCAGGGAAGATGTAATTTGTTGTGAAGAAATATAAATCAAAATTTATGATCAAAAGGAAGAATGAACCATATTGTTTCTAAATTTAAACATCTCTATATGTCCTTAAAAACTGCAATTTTATATACAGTTGAAATCTTTCTAATATAGTGGTCACATACAAAAATTCTACAAGCAAAAGAGTTTCCTTAATATCTAAGAAATGATCAGAACAAGAGAGTTCCAAAAACTGGAGGAGAAAGGCAGATAGAATGTTAGGTGAGGTGATTTCTCTAGATTTATAAGTACAAAGCTTAATCCTTTATAGAAAGGCCTTAGAAAATGTTTGAAATAAATAAATCTCTCAGAATGGACTTCTCTTTCATTTCCTTACATTTCCTGGAGTCTGGCCCATTAGACTCTGAAAAGCTAAAAAGACAAATATTCTTTCATAAATAATGTAGAAGGCATTAATCAGGGTAATGCAATTTGATTATCCTGCAAGATAACCTCTAAAAGGCACCCAGCATGCAGTCTTATCTGGCCTCTATCCAGCACCTTTAGTCCAGCTGCTCAGTGATGTCACTTAGGTTCCAGGCTCTCTTCATCTTTCTGTTGGCATGTTTGGTATGGCATAATGTGTTCTTCATGGTAACAAAATAGCTGCCTCAACTCCAAACATCACAGTCTCAAACAACAAAGTCAAAAAGCAAGCAAGATAGAAGAGCTAAGAGCTGCTCCCATATATCTCTCTTTCTGTGAGGAAGGAAACTCTTTTCCGGAAGTGCCCCACCTAACTTCTCTTTTCTCTTTTGTTCCTCAATGGCCACAGCTATGTCACATGACTTCCTTAAACCAATCACAACAAAAAGGAATGGATATTCCCACTGAGTTAGAACACTCAGGAACTGTCCCCTGGGAATAAGCAGGGACTCGCCTTCCCTGAGTATACTGCCACCACCTCTCTGAACTAAAACTGGATTTGTTAGGAGGAAGCAAAGGCCAGATGGTTGTTGAGTCAGTATCCAGTAGCGCCCACCACACGACAAAGACATGTATACACAACTAAAAGCCATTTTATTCATTTACACTTAGAAATATTATTTCCAGGAGAACTGGGGCCTTGAGTTCTCTGGCCCCAGAGAATAATAATTGTCTTTCCTTACAGAAAATAAAATTTCAAATGATTACAAATTAAAATGAGAAAGTTACTAGTTGAGTATAGAATCAGTGGAATCGTTATTTCTCTGTGCTCAGGTTGACTCCTCTGCCTGCAACTCCTTTTCCCTTTTTACACTCCCACATATTTTTAACAATTCAGCTTAAACATCGTCCCTTTTAGAAAGCTTTCTTTGTTACCCCCACCTTCTCCACCTGCACTTCCCACCCCCACGCTGAACTGCGTGCCTCTCTTCTGTATACCCCGACGCACTGCGCAACAGCTGTGTCATGACACCTACTCTATTGTATTGTACTTATCAATTTATGTGTCCTCTTCTGCAAATGTGAGTTCCTTATAAGCAGAAACTGGGATAGCTTGTTTTCAGAGATTAAGTAGTTAGCACAGAGGTCAGAGAGAGATGCTTCTGGTAGAATAATTGCCATGCACCAAAATGTCCAAATCCTAATCCCTAAAACCTGTTGTGATGGTTAATTTTATGTGTCAAATTGGAGAGTGTTTTTGAATGCGATTAATGTTTACATGCATGAACACAGATTACCTTCCATATTGTGGGTGGGTCTCATCCAATCAGCTGAAGGCCTGAATAGAACAAAAAGACTAGCCTCCCTGAGCAAGAGAAAATTCTCCAACAGACTGCCTTTAGGCTTTATGTGCACCGTCCTCTCTCCTGGGTCTTGAGCCTGTCAGCCCATACTGCAGATTTTGGACATGCCAACATCCATAAGTAAGGCAACTCCTTCAGTTCAGTTCAGTGGCTCAGTCTCAGGGCTTCCCTGGTGGCACTAGTGGTAAAGAACCCACCTGCCAATGCAGGAGACTTAAGAGACATGGGTATAATCCCTGGATCAGGAAGATCCCTGCAGGAGGGCATGGCAACCAACTCCACTATTCTTCCCTGGGGAATCTCACGGACAGAGGAGCCTGGCAGGCTACAGTCCGTAGCAGCACAAAGAGCTGGACATGCCTGCACACAATGCAAATATAAAGATCACGTTCTTCAGTTCAGTTCAGTTGCTCAGTCGTATCCGACTCTTTGCAACCCCAAGGACTGCAGCACGGCAGGCCTCCCTGTCTATCACCAACTCCTGGAGTTTACTCAGACTCATACCCATTGAGTTGGTGATGCCATTCAACCATCTCATCCTCTGTTGTCCCCTTCTCCTCCTGCCTTCAATCTTTCCCAGCTTCAGGGTCTTTTCCAATGAGTCAGTTCTTAACATCAGGTGGCCAAAGTATTGGAGCTTCAGCTTTAACATCATCCTTCCAATAAATATAAAGGACAGATTTCCTTTAGGATGGACTTGTTGGATCTCCTTGGAGTCCAAAGGACTCTCAAGAGTCTTCTCCAACACCACAGTTTACAAGCATCAGCTCTTCGGCTCTCAGCTTTCTTCACAGTCCAACTCTCACATCCACACATGACCACTGGAAAAACCATAGCCTTGACTAGACGGACCTTTGTTGGCAAAGTAATGTCTTTGCTTTTAATAAGCTATCTAGATTGGTCATAAGTTTCCTTCCAAGTAGTAAGTGTTTTTTAATTTTCATGGCTGCAATCACCATCTAAAGTGATTTTGGAGCCCCCAAAAATAAAGTCAGCCACTGTTTCCACTGTTTCCCCATCTATTTCCTGTGAAGTGATGGAACCAGATGCCATGATCTTCGTTTTCTGAATGTTGAGCTTTAAGCCAACTTTTTCACTCTCCCCTTTCACTTTCATCAAGAGGCTCTTTAGTTCTTCTTCACTTTCTGCAATAAGGCTGGTGTCATCTGCATATGTGAGGTTATTGATATTTCTCCCGGCAGTCTTGATTCCAGCTTGTGCTTCTTCCAGTCCAGCGTTTCTCATGATGTACTCTGCATATAAGTTAAATAAGCAAGGTGACAATATACAGCCTTGATGTATTCCTTTCCTGATTTGGAACCAGTCTGTTGTTCCATGTCCAGTTCTAACTGTTGCTTCCTGACCTGCATACAGATTTCTCAAGAGGCAGGTCAGGTGGTCTGGTATTCCCATCTCTCTCAGAATTTTCCACAGTTGATTGTTATCCACACAGTCAAAGGCTTTGGCATAGTCAATAAAGCAGAAATAGATGTTTTTCTGGAACTCTCTTGCTTTTTCCATGATCCAGCAGATGTTGGGAATTTGATCTCTAGATCCTCTGCCTTTTCTAAAACCAGTTTGAACATCTGGAAGTTCACAGTTCACATATTGCTGAAGCCTGGCTTGGAGAATTTTGAGCATTACTTTACTAGCATGTGAGATGAGTGCAATTGAGCTTCTTTGGCATTGCTTTTTTGGGGGATTGGAATGAAAACTGACCTTTTCCAGTCCTGTGGCCACTGCTAGTTTCCAAATTTGCTGGCATATTGAGTACAGCACTTTCACAGCATCATCTTTTAGGATTTGAAATAGCTCAACTGGAATTCCATCACCTCCACTAGCTTTGTTTGTAATGATGCTTTCTAAGGCCCACTTGACTTCGCATTGCAGGATGTCTGGCTCTAGGTGAGTGATCACATTATAGTGATTATCTGGGTCATGAAGATCATTTTTGTACAGTTCCTCTGTGTATTCTTGCCTTCTCTTTTGAATATCTTCTGCTCATGTTAGGTCCGTACCATTTCTTTTTTTTATTGAGCCCATCTTTGCATGAAATATTCCCTTGGTATCTCTAATTTTCTTGAAGATATCTCTAGTCTTTTCCATTCTGTTGTTTTCCTCTATTTCTTTGCATCTGATCACTGAGGAAGGTTTTCTTATCTCTCCTTGCTATTCTTTGGAACTCTACATTCAAATGGGTATATCTTTCCTTTTCTCCTTTGCTTTTTGCTTCTCTTCTTTTCACAGCTATTTTTAAGGTCTCCTCAGACAGCCATTTTGCCTTTTTGCTTTTCTTTTTCTTGGGGATGGTCTTGATCCCTGTCTCCTGTACAGTGTCACAAACCTCTGTCCATAGTTCATCAGGCACTCTGTCTATCAGATCTAATCCCTTAAACCTGTTTCTCACTTCCACTGTATAATTGTAAGGGATTTGATTTAGGTCGCACTGAATGGTCTAGTGGTTTTCCCTACTTTCTTCAATTTAAGTCTGAATTTGGCAATGAGTTCATGATCTGAGCCACAGTCAGCTCCTGGTCTTGTTTTTGCTGATTGTATAGAGCTTCTCGATCTTTGGCTGCAAAGAAAATAACCAGTCTGATTTCTGTGTTGACCATCTGGTGATGTTCATGTGTAGAGTCTTCTCTTGTGTTGTTGGAAGAGAGTGTTAGCTATGACCAGTGTGTTCTCTTGGCAAAACCTATTAGCCTTTGCCCTGCTTCATTCTGTATTCGAAGGCCAAATTTGCCTGTTACTCCAGGTGTTTCTTGACTTCCTACTTTTGCATTCCAGCCCCCTATAGTGAAAAGGACATCTCTTTTGGGTGTTAGTTCTAAAAGGTCTTGTAGGTCTTCATAAAACCGTTCAACTTCAGCTTCTTCAGCGTTACTGGTTCAGGCACAGACTTGGATAACTGTGATAGTGAATGGTTTGCCTTCTAAATGAATGGAGATCATTCTGTCATTTTTGAGATTGCATCCAAGTACTGCATTTTGGACTCTTTTGTTGACCATGATGGCTACTCCATTTGTTCTAAGGGATTCCTGCCCGCAGTAGTAGATATAATGGTCATTTGTGACATATCATGTCTTAGAATATGATAATTTAAAAAGATTTCTAATATGAATAGAACATTTCTAATATGAATAATTTAGAGTGTGTCTGTATAAACCAGTGTGCATGGCCTCATCACTACTACCTATGACTCACGTTCAGAGCATTTTTTTTTCCAGAGCATTTTAAAAAATTTTGATAATTAAGTATTTGCCAACCACAAAGAGTTTAGTTGGTGTACAGACATAAAATACAGGTAGCTTTACAAGTCTTTTTGTAAATATGTTAATTAATTTACTCCAAAATCTTAAGTAGAATGATAAGGGAGCTTGTAATTAAGAAAAGTTCTCTTCTCACTGTTTGCTGACTTCTAATCTCAAACACAATTTACAGTAGTAACTTTTGGGGGAAAAATAATACAACTGAGATTTCTTTAAAATGCTTGTTTGGAATAAACATTATATCAAAAACATACATGGTATAAAACCTCAAAAAATAAAATAAAACACATCTTCCTGACAAGCTTTTCATTTTCTCTTTGTCAAACCAGTCTCAACCCTGACTCCTTCCTTTCTGTAATTTTGCACTTTCTTTTATGAAACCATTCACTGAGTTACTCTATCACCCATACCAGCCCCTGAGAGCTTAAGGGTCTGGCTTGATTTATCTTATATGTGTTTCCAAGGCTCCTGGTAGTTGTCAAAGATGTTTCATAGCTGTACCTTGAGAGATATGCTGTGGTCAACTGGCCTGAACTGGTTCTGACTTGTCCGCAGGAACAGCTGTACAGATGAGCCCTGAAAATGCTGAAATCTACCTTTGCTTCATCACTAGGCTAAGATCTCTGCCAAAGGCGAGGATTCGTATACCCCGCTAGGCGCAGATCTTGCCACGTGTGGAGAAGCATGGAAGGCTGCACCCGCCCCTTCATTCTGGACTTCCTCTGGAACTCTCTGCCCCTTTTCTGGAATGCTGATAACTTGTCTGCCTCCCACTGTCTCTTAAAAGTCCCTTGTTCCTCTCATCTTGGGGAAGAAGTGTTTTTCTGGTATGAACTCTCCCTTCTTCATCCCCTTATGAAGGAATGAAGTTTCTGCTCTTTCATTCTGAAACTGGTTTTTGGTTTTTTTACTTAATATTCGCAACTCTGGGCAAAGGACCCACTGAGAAGTCACCAACCCATTGGCGACAGGTAACACTGTTAATTCCATATCCTTAGTAGTATTTTGGCCTGTGTGTCTCCATCTCCAGTGCAGCTACCTTAGTTCTGGCCACCTTTAACTCTTTGCTTGGTTTGCTGCCTCCAATCCCTCCCAGCATCAGGGTCTTTTCCAATGAGTCAACTCTTCGCATGAGGTAGCCAAAGTACTGGAGTTTCAGTTTTAGCATCATTCCTTCCAAAGAAATCCCAGGGCTGATCTCCTTCAGAATGGACTGGTTGGATCTCCTTGCAGTCCAAGGGACTCTCAAGAGTCTTCTCCAACACCACAGTTCAAAAGCATCAATTCTTCTGCGCTCAGCCTTCTTCACAGTCCAACTCTCACATCCATACATGACCACAGGAAAAACCATAGCCTTGACTAGATGGACCTTAGTCGGCAAAGTAATGTCTCTGCTTTTGAATAACCTCCACTACCAACCTCCTAACCACAAACATCCTCTAACATTTGACAGATCTCCTATTCTTTGTAAAGGGAAAGCTGGTTGTACCACTCTGCCACTTAAATCCCTCAACAGCTTTTCATTGTCTTCAGAATAGAGTGCAAACCTCTGAGGCTGGGACAAGAGCCTTAGGTGACTGGACCCCATTTATGTCTTCACCTCTATAGGTCACTTGATCAGAATTTGAAAGGAACTTCCCAGGTGGCTCAGTGGTAAAGAAACCACCAGACAATGCGTGAGACGCAGGTGATGCAGGATGGTTTCCTGGGTCGGGAAGATTCCCCTGGAGAAGGAAATTTTGGCAGTCTGCTCCACTAGTCTTTCCTGGGAATCCCATGGACAGGGGAGCGTGGCAGGCTACCGTCCATGGGGACGCAGAGTCTGACACAACTTAGCGACTGAACACGCACACACAAACTTGAAAGGCAAGGAATATAGCTTCCCCCCACCCCCTTAGTTTTTATGTTTTCATCAGCAGCTTAGTGCCAGGTAGAGAGCAGATGCTCGATTCATATTTGTTAAGGAGTTTCTGGCCTGATTTTGTGGTTTACAACATACGCTTTCAATCTATGGAAGCGTCTATGAAGTAGACAAGTTTCCAGAATTCTCCATCAGCTCTTTCAGACCCATCTTTATTATTACATCCTAAGCTCTCACTAACATTTGCTTCCGCATACTACGATACAATGCTTTCTTGACTCATGTAACTCAATAACATTAGACCATAGCTGGGGGTTACTTCCCAGAGTACTGCCTGAAACCTACCCCCTCCCCATCAAGAGAAAACCAGCTTTCCTTATGTTTCATGAATAGAGTGTATTTAAAAGTTAGTGTATTTTGTTTTTAATGAACTTTGCTATTTAATTTCATTTTGCTATTATGATATAAAGAAATAGCATTTTAAATATATTTGCAAAACCCCAGAAAGTTGTTTTAACATTTAGCTACTGTATAAAGAAACCCATGAGTACTATTAAGTCAGAGAAGTTTTTAAGTTTTAAGTCAAGCTTCCCTAGTGATTTTGATTTTAGCTCTGAGCTACTTAGTTAGCATTCAGATATTCTCTGAACCTCTCATCACTAACCATTCTCCTTTTCTTGCCTGTTTAACTAGTCCTGTAAAAATACCAATTATGAATCAGACAGTACTCTGTTCTATCAAGAAACAAATATCATTGCTTAACATTGGGATTCACTGAATGAAAGGTGGAGATAAACATAATTTAAGTGATGAGACTAACTAAATATGTTATACCATTAATGCAGAGCAATTATATACTTAGCATCTTTGACTATATTATCACCAAATGATTATTACTTTTAAAATAATTAATATATTAATACATACTTCCATTTATTCATCTGTTCTTTTGCTGGAAATGTTTTCTTGAATCTTTTTAAATTATTTCTTGAGACTCTACTATATGCCAAGTTCTGTTCAAGGTAGTGGGCATACAAGGCCTGGTATCTAGGAGGTTGGATCTCTACTCTGATGGAGTTTATGTTCAGTTGATAGAGACAGACAAGAAATAGGAAACAAAATATAGAAAAATAAAGTTTCAGAAATTGCTAACTACTATAAAATAAATAGACTTCCCTGATGGCTCAGATGGTAAAGCAGCTGCCTACAATGTGGGAGAGCCGGGTTCAATCCCTCAGTCAGGAAGATCCCCTGGAGAAGGATATGGCAAATAAAATAAATAATTAAAATATGGCAATGTGAATCAGCACGGAGAGGACAACTTTAGTTAGGGTGATTCAGAAAAGTCATCAAAGAAAGGCAATGCCAAAGAATGCTCAAACTACTGCACAATTGCACTCATCTCACATGCTAGTAAAGTAATGCTCAAAATTCTCCAAGCCAGGCTTCAGCAATACATGAACCATGAACTCCCTGATGTTCAAGCTGGTTTTAGAAAAAGCAGAGGAACCAGAGATCAAATTGCCAACATTCGCTGGATCATGGAAAAAGCAAGAGAGTTCCAGAAAAACATCTATTTCTGCTTTATTGACTATGCCAAAGCCTTTGACTGTGTGGATCACAATAAACTGTGGAAAATTCTGAAAGAGATGAAATACCAGACCACCTAACCTGCCTCTTGAGAAATCTGTATGCAGGTCAGGAAGCAACAGTTAGAACTGGACATGGAACAACAGACTGGTTCCAAATAGGAAAAGGAGTACGTCAAGGCTGTATATTGTTACCCTGCTTGTTTAACTTATATGCAGAGTACATCATGAGAAACGCTGGACTGGAAGAAGCTGGAATCAAGATTGCCAGGAAAAATATCAATAACCTCAGATATGTAGATGACACCACCCTTATGGCAGAAAGTGAAGAGGAGCTAAAAAGCCTCTTGTTGAAAGTAAAAGAGGAGAGTGAAAAAGTTGGCTTAAAGCTCAACATTCAGAAAACAAAGATCATGGCATCCGGTCCCATCACTTCATGGGAAATAGATGGGGAAACAGTGGAAACAGTGTCAGACTTTATTTTTTGGGGCTCCCAAATCACTGCACATGGTAACTGCAGCCATGAAATTAAAAGGCGCTTACTCCTTGGAAGAAAAGTTATGACCAACCTAGATAGCATACTCAAATCAGAGACATTACTTTGCTGACTAAGGTCCGTCTAGTCAGGGCTATGGTTTTTCCGTGGTCATGTATGGATGTGAGAGTTGGACTGTGAAGAAGGCTGAACGGTGAAGAATTGATGCTTTTGAACTGTGGTGTTGGAGAAGACTCTTGAGAGTCCTTTGGACTGCAAGGAGATCCAACCAGTCCATTCTGAAGGAGATCAACCCTGGGATTTCTTTGGAAGGAATGATGCTAAAACTGAAGCTCCAGTACTTTGGCCACCTCATGAAAAGAGTTGACTCATTGGAAAAGACCCTGATGCTGGGAAGGATTGGGGGCAGGAGGAGAAGGGGACGACCGAGGATGAGATGGCTGGATGGCATCACGGACTCGATGGACGTGAGTCTGAGTGAACTCCGGGAGCTGGTGATGGACAGGGAAGCCTGGCGTGCTGCGATTCATGGGGTCGCAAAGAGTCGGACACAACTGAGCGACTGAACTGAACTGAACTGAAGGAAATAAGGCTCTCAGTGATAAGGATCTCATCAATGAAAAGGAGCTATGGGAAAATCTGGAGGAACAGTGGTCTACACAGGAGAGACGAGTACAAGGGCCCTGACATGGGAGTAAACATGCATATTTCTTGTAAAAGGAAGGACTGGCATGACATTTTATGTAATGAATCTGTGCCTGGGCAAGAGATAATGATGGCTTGAATTAGCGGTAACACTGAAGATATTAAGTGGTTGAATTTGGTACGTATTCTAGAGTTCCAACCAACAATACTTACGTGGGAGGTATGAGGACAGAACAGGTGCCTCGGGTTTTGCCCAAGCTATGTAAATAGTGATGCCATTTCTTGAAATGGGGAATATCAAGGAGAGGTCTCTTTGCAATTTATTTATTTGATATGGAATTTGAGAACTATATAATACATTCAAGAAGAACTGTCAAGGAGGAAGTTGAATACATGAATATGAAACTCAAGAGCCAGGAGTAGAGTTTTCATCAAACATTTCTCTGTTACCAGCTACTTAATTCATCAACTTAAAAAGTTCCTGAGAGCTGTGGCCACCTGCATCAGTATAACTGGAAGGCCTAAAAGCTGAGACCACCTGTGTCAACATGACAGATATTTGTTCCAGGAAACTTTGCTCAAAGAAGATAAAACCATAAGCCAATAAACAACTCCACTGTTTGCTTCAGGAAATCACTGCAAATCAGTTTATCTGAGACAGCAGTCTCCCTCATCAAATGATCGTTTATTTATGAAGACACATCTCACCTCACTGTGCCCACGAGTCCTATAGTTTTATTTCACAAAATTGCCCAATCTCAATCTGCTGCCTGCTTTGAATAATCAGCCATAATCCCTTGAGTCCAGAGCCCCGTGTGTGGTTGTGCTCAGTCGTGTCTATTTGCAACTCCAGGTGTGCCAGGAAGCTTTGTCCACGGGGCTTCCCAGGCAAAAATACTGGCATGGGTTGCCGTTTTCCCCTCCAAAGGATTTTCCCGACGCCTGGATCAAACCCACGCCTCTGTGTTGTGGTATGCTAGGCTGGTTCTTTCCCCCTGAGCCACCTGGGCATCCCTGCAGACCTTCCAGATCCTGTATAATCTTCCTCTGATGCTTCCCTCAAGATTCTTCTAAGGCACTGTTCTCCCAACTGCAGCGACTTCAAATGAACTGACTTCTGCTTTGGTAACATTTGTATCTTGGAGTTCAAGATTCTTTCCTATTTTTACTCTCATGCTTTTAGAGTAACTGTTAGTCCTGTGAGATCTACCATTGGTAAAATGAGATTTTTGAAGTCAGGAGGACCCTTAGACTTATTCAAATCAATTTATTTTACAAACAAAACTGAAACCAGAGCAATTGGAACTTGTCTAGTGTCAGAGTGTAGCTTCTAGATCCTGAGACTGATAACTCCCAGTCTGGTAGTCTTTTTGGAGGAACACACAAGTACATGTTGAGCAAGGTGAAATATATAATGTATATAATAATATAACTTATTGTCTATAAACTCTCTAAGAGGAGAGAGAGTAGTTTGACTTTTGTTTTTGTTTAATTGCAATACTTTTGCAACACTTGCCCAGCTGGCTTGGACATCAAATGCATGGACTCATAAAGATATTAGTAAATCTT
Organism: Aepyceros melampus; assembly: GCA_006408695.1. Taxonomy (NCBI): domain Eukaryota; kingdom Metazoa; phylum Chordata; class Mammalia; order Artiodactyla; family Bovidae; genus Aepyceros; species Aepyceros melampus. Next base: position 237,531 of record SJXQ01008688.1, on the reverse strand, counting down.
AATTTACATTTACAAAAAATTCAGATTTTTAAAGTTCATTACTTAGCAAAAATATATAGAAACATCAGCTTCCAAATCATACAATTACTGATGTAGCTTCAGTTTTCATCTAATCTAAATACAGAAGAAAGGAATAAAGACAAAAACTAATCAAAAAACCCAACTTATTGAATCAATTGTATATCTTTCTCAAAGAGCAGGATTTGACCTGCAAAACATTCAAGAAATTAGAATACTTATGCTAAGGGGTATATTTGAAGAAGTTGAAATATATAAAACTGTTATGGGTACATCTTCCCAATTTTGAATGAAATCTGATAAACACTGGAAAACTTCAAACATTTTCCACCATAATATCGTACCATTGCAATGGATACCTATGACATTTCTTTCTCCTCATTCCTTTATTTCAGAAATTGCTCTGCCCACTTCATCCATATTATGTCAGTAGGAGCTGCCCCATGATGACTCCACGCCTTTATGTCTTCAAGGCTCCATGTCTGCACAATAACTGATTAGACTGGGGGTGGACATCTGGCCTCTGTTGGTCTAATGGGCCAATGAACTGGAGACCCCAAAGAGTTAAGGCCACCTCTCATTGCCTGGATTGTAAATGTGTAAAACTCAGGAGCTGCTGTTAGCTATGTTCTGCCATTTGCCCCAAGGAGCAAAGAAGCCACATTTCTGCTTGAATATTCTCTAGACACTAGAGCCCAAGTATTAAGGATGGGTAAAGCTGTTTGAGTCAATACTCACTTATCCACCCTAATTACCATGTTAATACCAGCCATTTAAAAAGAATTCAATTCAGTTCAGTTCAGTTACAAAGTCTTGTCCGACTCTTTGCAACCCCATGAATCGCAGCACACCAGGCCTCCCTGTACATCACCATCTCCCGGAGTTCACTCAGACTCACGTTCATTGAGTCCGTGATGCCATCCAGCCGTCTCATCCTCTGTCGTCCCCTTCTCCTCCTGCCCTCAATCCCTCCCAGCATCAGAGTCTTTTCCAATGAGTCAACTCTTCGCATGAGGTGGCCAAAGTACTGGAGTTTCAGCTTTAGCATCTTTCCTTCCAAAGAAATCCCAGGGCTGATCTCCTTCAGAATGGACTGGTTGGATCTCCTTGCAGTCCAAGGGACTCTCAAGAGTCTTCTCCAACACCACAGTTCAAAAGCATCAATTCTTCGGTGCCCAGCCTTCTTCACAGTCCAACTCTCACATCCATACATGACCACAGGAAAAACCATAGCCTTGACTAGACGGACCTTAGTCGGCAAGGTAATGTCTCTGCTTTTGAATATGCTATCTAGGTTGGTCATAACTTTTCTTCCAAGAAGTAAGCGTCTTTTAATTTCATGGCTGCATCACCATCTGCAGTGATTTTGGAGCCCAAAAAATAAAGTCTGACACTGTTTCCCCATCTATTTCCCATGAAGTGATGGGACCGGATGCCATGATCTTCATTTTCTGAATGTTGAGCTTTAAGCCAACTTTTTCACTCTCCTCTTTCACTTTCATCAAGAGGCTTTTTAGTTCCTCTTCACTTTCT
>SJXQ01008688.1:60948-234053 GCA_006408695.1 Aepyceros melampus | reverse complement strand
AGACCACATTCTGCAGACCTCTTCACCATGGGGAACAAAAAGGAAACACTGCCAAATATCTGCCCTATCCTTCATGCCCTGGAGCCAAGACAGGGTTTATCATTATTTATCATTTTTTATCATTAATTTTATTATTAATTATCATTTGTACATTTTCCCTGTGCCAGGCACTGTTCTAAGCACTTTATATGCAATTGTCTTATTTCAACCTATTATAAGGCTGTGAAAAAAGTACTTTTACTATCCTCATTTTATAGGTGAGCAAGGGGAGGCTTCCCTGGTGGCTCAGTGCTAAAGAATCCACCTGCAATGCAGGAGTCAAGGGTTTGATACCTGGGTCAGAAGATATCCTTGAGAAGGAAATGACAGCCCACTCCAGTATTCTTGCCTGGAAAACCCCATGGACGGAGGAGTCTGCCCGGCTAGAGTCCATGGGGTCACAAAAGAGCTGGACACAACTAAAACAATAATAGCAAAGTGGCACAGAATCTTGAGAGATAGAACCGGTGCTCAGTCCAGGCAGTCTGACTCTAGAACCTGGAATCATAAACATAAGGTTATGCTGCCTTTCAGTGAGAGAAACATCGCCAACTTCGTATTGTAAATAGCCTTCCCTAGGGAGATAGAAAGTAAATAGTAAAATACATGGAATGTCCGGTGATGTTAATAAGTGCCGGGGTCCAGCCCTGGTGGATCCAGGGTGATTCGAAGGTGGGGACGGAGTTGGCGTCCTAGGAAAAATCTTATTTAATTACAGATATATAGAGAGATTAGAAACAGATAGTGTACCCACGCCTCAGATGGGAATTCAGCCAGAAGGGGAAAGAAAGAACGACATGGGGGAATCAGTCTTTCCAGAAACTGATCCCATTTCTTTACTTTTTAGGTTTGCTTATATACCTTTTGTTATACATAGGAATGAATACAGAGTCACTCAAAGGTCAGCAGTCCTGACCTTTATCAAGATCAGGTGCTTCATATAAATGTATACAAAAAGGTCTTAGGGGTTTTACCTCATCTTCTGGCCATGAGGCCGCTGACATTTTAGACTCTTTCTTTCTGATAACCAAAAAATTTATTTCTTCCAAGGGTGTTTTTTCTTAAACCAGGAACCACCCTGCAAATAAAGTTGCATTCCTATAGGGTGAGGGTGTAGTGAGTTACAATCAAGAAAGGAATTTTTTTAACCCAAGGTTAACATGATTAATCTTAAAGGTTAATACTTATTTCTCCTATATACTAGCTATATTCATTATAAGGGCAGGGAATGTGGAGATTTAGCAGCAAACATCAGCCCAACAAATGAAAACCCTTCACCAATGTTCCCCTTAAGAAGGCAATGGCACCCCACTCCAGTACTCCTGCCTGGAAAATCCCATGGATGGAGGAGCCTGGTGGGCTCCAGTCCTTGGGGTCGCTAAGAGTCTGACAAGACTGAGCGACTTCACTTTCACTTTTCACTTTCATGCATTGGAGAAGGAAATGGCAACCCACTCCAGTGTTCTTGCCTGGAGAATCCCAGGGACGGGGGAGCCTGGTGGGCTGCCATCCAAGGGGTCGCACAGAGTCGGACACGACTGAAGCGACTTAGCAGTAGCAGCAGCAGTAGTCTTAAGATAGTGATAAAGTTACATTTTTACATAGCAAAGACACAGCGATTTATAACAAAGTACAGTGGTCTATAACAAAAGAGAAAATTCATTAACTCAAAAAGTCTAGCATTGCTAACATCAAAAACTACTATATTTCCTTTTCTATATTCCAAATACATTGATTAATATATTCCCAGGTGCCTAAGGATGTGGAGGCCTGGCAGCAATCATTGACTCAACAATGAGAAAAGCCCTATGCTAATTAAAACTTTCAAAATACTCCAGACTCTCTGTGCTGTTTATGGTTGAGAGGTAGTAAACAATCATGTGCTTGGCAGGAGTATGGATAATCCTATCACACAAACTAGTTTGTCAGCAGAGAGGTTTGACCTGAGACACCCTTGTCACACCCAGGGCAGGGAATTAGTAGCAATTATTGGCACAACAAATGAAAAACCCTTCACCATATAATTCCTAATCAACCCACTACACTATACTAATAATTTTCTAACTTCTCAAAAGAGTCTGTGTATAGAAAGTTTAAAGCATCTCGTGCCTCTCATGGTTGGGAGGCTGTAAACAATCACATGTGGCTGGACGAACCCGCTCAGGCAGGCTAGAGAACCTTCAGAGGAGTTTGTAAGTGGAAACACTCTTGTCATGCCCAGGAATTGACTTGGAGCTGCAAGTTAACTCCTTCTCCAAGAGAAATGGTTATGAGGGAGAGCCCCCCGTAAAGTCAGAGGTGTAGGTGAGAGCATAAAACAGACTCTGGTTTTGGGGGTAGATGCTCGGGAACAGGGGGTTTCCTGAGGCTCGATCCCGCCTTTGCGTATGCTGAAGCCTCCTTCGCCATGACCTTTGCCATGGGCAGAGTTCCTCACGCTGGCCCCTGGCAAATAAGTACTATGAAGAAATGAAAAGCAAAGGATAAGACAGAGCAGGCCAGAAAGTAGAGCTTGGGGGCAGTTGTAATTTACATAATTACAAGGAAGGTTTCAATGAGAAAGGAAGGTTTCAGTGAGAAATGAAGGTCAAGAAAGGTTTCAATGAGAAATGGTATCTGAACAAAGGCCTGAAAGAAGGTAGAGAGCAAGCCGGGCAGAGGCCTGAACACAGAGTTTCCAGACAGAGAGATCAGGAGTGCAAACACCTCTAAGTGAGAGTGTGCTTAGTATTATTCTAAGTGGCAAGCAAGGAGGCAGGAGAGATCAGGAAGAGGAAGTGAGGGGGGAGGTTCGGATTCTGCTGGGAGATCAGGGCAGATTACATGCGGCCTGAAAGCCTAAGGGCTCCGACTTTAACTCTGAAAGAGATGGACAGTCCTCGCAGGATTTTGAGCAAAGGGATCACATGATCTGACTTGTTTTTTTTATAAAGATTGTCCTCACCACTGTGTTGAGAATAAATGTAGGAGGAAAGTACAAAAGTGAAGAGATGAGCTGGCTAGAGGCAAGAGGCGTGGAAGCTTGAAACAGGGTGATGGCGTGCTGAGGTATGGTGTGAGTCTTGACACACTTTGAGGTTAGCACCGACAAGATGTGCTGATGGATTGAATGTAAGGGAAAGGTGTGAGGGTGGAGATGAACATGACTAGTTTTGACCTAAGCAATGAGAAACGCTGGACTGCATGAAGCACAAGCTGGAATCAAGATTGCCAGGAGAAATATTAATAACCTCAAATATGCAGATGATACCACCCTTGTGTCATAAAGCGAAGAAAAACTAAAGAGCCTCTTGATGAAAGCGAAAGAGGAGAGTGAAAAAGTTGGCTTAAAGCTCAACATTCAGAAAATGAAGATCATGGCATCCGGTCCCATCACTTAATGGGAAATAGACGGGGGAGCAGTGGAAACAGTGTCAGACCTTATTTTGGGGGGCTCCAAAATCACTGCAGATGGTGAGTGCAGCCATGAAATTAAAAGACGCTTACTCCTTGGAAGAAAAGTTATGACGAACCTAGACAGCATATTAAAAAGCAGAGCTGTTACTTTGCCAACAAAGGTCCATCTAGTTAAAGCTATGGTTTTTTCAGTAGTCGTGTATGGATGTGAGAATTGGACTATAAAGAAAGCTGAGTCCTGGAGAAGGAAATGGCAACCCACTCCACTACTCTTGCCTCGAAAATCCCATGGATGGAGCCTGGTAGGCTTCAGTCCGTGGGTTAAAAAAAAAAAAGAAAGAAAGCTGAGTGCCGAAGAATTGATGCTTTTAAACTGTGGTGTTGGAGAAGACTCTTGAGAGTCCCTTGGATTGCAAAGAGATTCAACCAGTGCATCCTAAAGGAAATCAGTCCTGAATATTCATTGGAAGGACTGATGTTGAAGCTAAAACTCCAATACTTTGGCCACCTGATACAAAGAACTGACTTCTTCAGGGAAAAGACCCTCATGCTGCGAAAGATTTAAGGTGGGAGGAGAAGGGGCCGATAGAGGACGAGATGGTTGGATGGCATCACCAACTCAATGGAGACGAGTTTGAGTAAGCTCCAAGAGTTGGTGATGGACAGGAAGCCTGGTGTGCTGCAGTGCATGGGATCACAAAGAGTCAGACATGACTGACCAACTGAACTAAACTGAACATGCATATTCATGAGGGGGCTTGAGCAGAGAAGAATTCAGCATTAATTTGGGGCAAAGGTCAACAGAGCTTTAGCTGATTGAAGCCAGGAAGGTCAGAAAAGTTCATCAGGTTCCTGTTAGGTTCCTGTTGACCTGGTGGTTGAATTCCTGAGAAGGATTAACTCCTGCAGATCAGCTAAAGAAAGTGCTTCAGGCTAATCTTCACTACTGAAACCAAACTGGGAGCTTACAACTGATTTTTTATCTTTGGTATTGTTACTTGTCATGTGATAGTTTTTTTTTTTTTTTTCCCTTTTACTCCCTGAAGATGATTACTATTGAGATATATTTAAGGGTAAACATTGTGGCAGGCTTAGATCACAACATGGTTTAGGCTAAAAATGGTTTCTCTTATATCAAGAAATCTATGTCTGATTCTTTTTCTTCAGGGGCCCTTACCTTATCTGCTTACACTAAGTGAATATAGATAATGAAGAAATCTGAATACTAAGCTCTGGGATATTTCATCTAAAAAAAAAATGTTGCTCAGTCATGTCTGACTGTGACTCCATGGATCATAGACCACCAGGCTCCTCTGTCCTTGGAATTCTCCAGGCAAGAATACTGGAGCTGGTAGCTATTCCCTTCTCCAGGGGATCTTCCCGATCAAACCCAGGTCTCCCGCATTGTGAGCAGATTCTTTACCATTTGAACCACCAGGGAAGCACTGTTTTGTCTAAAAAAAGGTCATTAAAACTAACAGAATTTTTTACAAAATTGTAAGAGATTATGGGGGAAAGACTACATTATTTTTCAGAAGTATAAAGCTTTTAGAGTTGATACCTGCATAGCAAAGAATATAATCAATCTGATTTCGGTGTTGACCATCTAGTGATGTCCATGTGTAGAGTCTTGTGTTGTTGGAAGAGGGTGTTTGCTATGACCAGTGCATTTTCTTGGCAAAACTCTATTAGTCTTTGGCCTGCTTCATTCCGCATTCCAAGGCCAAATTTGCCTGTTACTCCAGGTGTTTCTTGACTTCCTACTTTAGCATTCCAGTCCCCTATAATGAAAAGGACATCTTTTTTGGCTGTTAGTTCTAAAAGATCTTGTAGGTCTTCATAAAACCGTTCAACTTCAGCTTCTTCAGCATTACTGGTTGGGGCATAGATTTGGATAATTGTGATATTGAATGGTTATGGTCTTGATCCCTGTCTCCTGTACAATGTCACGAACCTCTGTCCATAGTTCATCAGGCACTCTTATCTATCAGATCTAGACCCTTAAATCTATTTCTCACTTCCACTGTATAATCATAAGGGATTTGATTTAGGTCATACCTGAATGGTCTAGTGGTGTTGCCCACTTTCTTCAATTTAAGTCTGAATTTGGCAATCAGGAGTTCATGATCTGAGCCACAGTCAGCTCTCGGTCTTGTCAGCTACAAATTATATAACTCCTGCCCCACTAGATCTTCCTACTTAGATGTCTTAAAGACTGCTTAAACTAATAAGAGTCAAGACCCCTCTCTATACTCTTGAACTAGCCTCTCCCTCTGTTTTCTGTCTCATTCAAAGATAGCACATTCTCTCCAGTTGAAGACAGTAATTTGGAGATTATTCTTGACTCCTCCCTCCTCCTTCAGTTTATTGGAGAAGGAAATGGCAACCCACTCCAGTGTTCTTGCCTGGAGAGTCCCAGGGGCGGGGGCGCCTGGTGGGCTGACATCTATGGGGTCGCACAGAGTTTGACACGACTGAAGCGACTTAGCAGTAGCAGCAGCAGGGGATTTTGGCATTATACATTAATTAAAAATATACATTTTCATATTACAGAACTACTATTTGTCATTTTCTGTTTTTGTCAAATATACCCTGAATTCTAATCTTCATTATGTCACAAAGCTACATTCTACTACTCATTGTAAATTATGTTGAGGTATTTAGTTTGCACATAATGTATAGAAAGGAGAGCATCATTAACCATTTCTTTTCAAAATGAGTATGAGTTTGTTGATGTCTACATGCTACCATCATAAGCTGTGGAGCACATACAATAGACTAATTTATAACTGCCTTGACTTTGATAAAGCAGATGGCCCTGGGAGGGAGAAAATTCTTTAGTGACTTAAATTTTATGCAGTGCTAATTTTAAGAAGTCTTAGTGACTAGGAAACTCTCAAAGTATGATAGATTTCCTTAGATGATGAACATTTTAAAATTATTAAAATTTCAAATTAGAAATTAATCAGTATGACAAAGCTTACTACCTTTCCCCAGGATCCATTCTCATACTCTCCTCCTTTCACACTTATTTATATAGGGTCCTTGATAGTCCAGCTGGAGGGTACCCTTCTCCGTGTCTTGTCTGTTTTCACATGACTAAGTTCTCACTGATGTAGAATAAGCAGCAGTCATATAGACAAACCCAATGTCAATTTATTTTTTAAAATTTATTTTTAGTTGGGAGGAAATTGTGTTACAATATTCTATTGGTTTTCCATACCAATTTCTTAAGAGAATAGTGCTTTCTCTCTGTTTCTTCTCTTTCTCTTTTCTTAGGATTGATGGAGTTAACCAGTTTCAAACTTGTAGATGGGACACTAGGGTAGCAAAGTGAAAAGCCAGAAGAAACTTGGGTCCATAGGACATCTATGAAGAAGATGACCTACCTAAACTGCGACTGAAATACAAAGAGAGATACAATTTGAAGAAAAATCTTATTTTATATCGTTTCTCATAACCAGTTTTTGATTGACTGAATAGCACAGTTAAAATATAATCTATATAGATATGGTGGGGAGGGAAGGATTGAGAGTTTGGGATTAGCAGATGCAAGCTAGTATAGATAGGATGGATAAACAATAAGGCCTTACTCTATAGCACAGGGAACTATATTCAATACCCTGTGATAAACCATAATGGAAAGGGATATGAAAAAGAATATAAGTATATGTGTAACTGAGTCACTTGCTGTAGAGCAGAAATTAATACAACATTGTAAATCAACCAGACTTCAATGAAATTAAAAAAAAAAAACAAAAATGCATATGGATACATATGTATGCATACCAGTGTATATATGCATATATCCATTTTAAAATCTGCTGGCCCATAGGTTAGATAATGTGTTCTGTGGTAAATTAAATGTAGAAGAAATCCTTGCAATTGTAAAAATGTAACAGGCAAAGGATTTTCACGGGATTTTCAAACTAATTAGTTTTTATTTCCTTTTTTTAATGAAAAATGGTTGAATATAGACTCCTCTGTTGTAGAAAACATAAATTGATTAAAAACTACTAACTCTAAGAGTTTGTTGACTGTTCTCTTTTTGCATAGTGTTGTACAGCTCTCAAATAGAAGATGCTTTGCTCTAAATGCCAGGCTTGGTGAAGTTATCGTTAATCTTCTAGATTCTGAATACAGTTTTATTTAAAAGCTTGAAGAGGATATATATATACCTAAGAATGACTTGATAACATTAACCTGAATTTTAGCTCTAACTCCTAAGCTTTAAATAGCATAGCTAAGTAATTTAAGTAATAAAGTGACTTGTTTCTTTTTAAAATATTTTTGAAACTTTCTGTGGTTGATATCTGTTAACATCTGCATATTAGTTAGTTATGTTCATTCATGGCATTCATAGAGATAGTTATTTAGTTAAACTCTCTTTGTCCCAAATGCTATATAGTATCTTTGACTTCCTCCCTTTTGATTCTGTCAATTATTAAGATATAATTTAAGAGTCTGTGGGTGAACCACTCATTAGTCATTCCCAGAGCAGCAAAAAGTCATACACAAGAATAGATGCTACATTAAGGGTCTTGCTAACTTGGGATTCTTCTTAAGATGCCTTATATTTACAACTTTAAAAGGTAAAATATAAATTTTGATTTCATAGAAGCCAATGTAAGCATGGTGGTCTAAATGCGACTGTTCAGATAAGTATCATTACCAGAAAGCCTGAAGACCCACAAGATGGGCTGGTGACAACTTGATTGTATTCACATATTTTCCAAATTAGGTGCTGTGTTTGAAAACTTGGCCAAGTGAGATTGACACAAGCTTCTCAGGGAACAGTGAGAAAAGTAGAAGGCAGATCAAATTTGAGCCTGCCAATCTTTGACAGGCTTGCTTTAACTTTCTCTGCCTGAAGTTCTTTGTCTTATATTATCTTTTACCTGAAATTGTGACACAAAGGTTATGACAAGCATGTGAAAATAGCTAGTGACTTATTAATGTTGGCTATGACTTGAGCATCACAGAACAGCATAAGGTGGCTCCCGTGATCACCGTTCTTTCTTTCCATATATTGCAGCCAGTCTCTTGAGCTGTCCAGAAGTGTCATATTCCTTCAGGGAAATAAGATCAGGGCATTTATATGCTCCTCTACTTCAAAGCTCAAGTTACTTGTCGCATTAATGTTTTGCTTAAATCAACTTTCCCTGAAATATAAGAATGCAAATTACTCAATTCTTGACATTCCTTTGCAGACTCTTTTTCCAACATCCAATTTACAGATATATTAAAGAATGGACACTTTTAACAAACAGGAGTTTTCATTTATTTATATTCATCCAAATACAATTGAAAAGACATATTGAAACAGGCTTTTTAATGAAGAATCTAATAGTTAATAGCCTGTTTTCAATACTAAATTTTGAATCTTAAAAAAAACTGTATATAATTCAGTTTAGGGGCATGACTTCCTTTATTCTTTTACCCTTAGTTATTTTGTTTTAATAAAACTGTCATTTTTATTGGCTTAAATTTAAGTATAGATGTGTAACTGCTGTCCTTGTAGAGCTTTAGCTTATTTTGTTTTCCTTTCTCCAGAAATTGAGAACAAGTTATTGTCAATAACAATAATAATGCAAACTTCTGGGAGCAAGTCTGTCACTGCTCAATGATGGTTTTGAATTTAGAAGATAAATGAGGGGAATTTTGGAGAACAACTTAACATTCCTAGGGCAAAACAATTCTTATTTGCCTTTGAAGAAAGTAGAAGACAGCTAATAAAATAACATCTTTACTTTAGTTTTCCCAGTTTTGGTTTTTTACTGTTCTTTCAAAGCTATATCATCTACCTAATAAAAGTGTATGTACATTTTGATTCTTACTGTCTTTTCTGAAATAAAATTTTTGTCCAGTATTGCTGGGGTTTTTTAATCTGTATTCCTATTATGCATTTTGATTGCAGTAATTGTGAAATAGATCAGGAGAGGAACTCATTTATCCAAGTCTTACGTTTTACCAAAGTTATAATAAGACAAACTGATCATGTAATGTTTCAATATATAGATACTAATAAAAGTCTCAGCATGTGTTCTCCATTGTGTCCGACTTTGTGCGACCCCATGGACTGTAGCCCCGCCAGACTCCTCTGTCCATGGAACTTTTCCAGGCAAGAATACTGGAGTGGGTTGCATTTCCTCCTCCAGGGGATTTTCATGACCCAAGGATGAACCTACATCTCTTGAGTCTTCTGCATTGGCAGGCAGATTCTTTACCACTAGCGCCGCCTGGGAAGCCCACTAATAAAAAAAAAGTAGTAGTATTTAAATTTATTACTGTTTCAGAGTGGGCAATGCCAAGCCACTCTAGTATTCTAGTCTGGAGAATCCCATGGACATCTGGACCTCCCGTGAGCCTGGAGGTCGCAAAGAGTCAGACACGACTGAAGCCACTTACCATGCATGCATTGCTGTTTTACCATACAGAAGACATTTGAGGAAACTCCAAGGGATAGTTAAGGAGAAGGAAGCCTGTCATGTTGCAGTCCAGGTAGTTGCAAAGAGTTTGACATGATTGAACAATAGAATTTATAATCATGTATATACCCACGGGGCACCCATGTGACTCAAGCATTTTTAAAGATTTCTAAAACTTATTTATTTGTTTACTTTGGGCTGTGCTGGGTCTTTGTTGCTGCAAACAGGTTTTCTCTAGTGATAAATGGGGGCTACTCTCTCCTTGTGAAGCACAGGTTCTAGGTGTGTGGGCTTCAACAGTTTTAGTACAAGGGCTCAGTTGTTGAGACTCATGGGCTCTGAGCACAGGCTCAGTAATTGTGGCACATGTGCTTAGTAGTTCTGCAGCATGTGGGATCTTCCCAAGCCAGGTATTGAACTCATTTCTCCTGCATTGGAAGGTGGATTCTTAACCACTGGATGACCAGGGATGTCCTGACTCATAAGCATTTGAAGACTTTCACTCTCCTTAAAGTCTGCAATATCCTAAAAGTCTGGTAACTACTTATTCCATGCCACGAAAATAAAATGGATTGACTTCCATGGTCACTTTGCATTCACTGACTTCTTATCTCTGTAAAGTTTTATATTCTGATTGAAAATAGCTGTGTCTTCTAAGAATCACTGCAGATGGTGACTGCAGCCATGAAATTAAAAGATGCTTACATCTTGGAAGGAAAGTTATGACCAACCTAGAAAGGGCTCTGAGCACAGGCTCAGTAATTGTGGCACATGTGCTTAGTAGTTCTGCAGCATGTGGGATCTTCCCAAGCCAGGTATTGAACTCATTTCTCCTGCATTGGAAGGTGGATTCTTAACCACTGGATGACCAGGGATGTCCTGACTCATAAGCATTTGAAGACTTTCACTCTCCTTAAAGTCTGCAATATCCTAAAAGTCTGGTAACTACTTATTCCATGCCACGAAAATAAATGGATTGACTTCCATGGTCACTTTGCATTCACTGACTTCTTATCTCTGTAAAGTTTTATATTCTGATTGAAAATAGCTGTGTCTTCTAAGAATCACTGCAGATGGTGACTGCAGCCATGAAATTAAAAGATGCTTACATCTTGGAAGGAAAGTTATGACCAACCTAGAAAGCATGTTCAAAAGCAGAGACATTACTTTGCCAACAAAGGTCCATCTAGTCAAGGCTATGGTTTTTCCTGTGGTCATGTATGGATGTGAGAGTTGGACTGTGAAGAAAGCTGAGCACCGAAAAATTGAAGCTTTTGAACTGTGGTGTTGAAGAAGACTCTTGAGAGTCCCTTGGACTGCAAGAAGATCCAACCAGTCCATTCTGAAGGAGATCAGTCCTGGGTATTCTTTGGAAGGACTGATGCTAAAGCTGAAACTCCAGTACTTTGGCCACCTCAAGCGAAGAGTTGACTCATTGGAAAAGACCCTGATGCTGGGAGGGATTGGGGGCAGGAGAAGGGGACAACAGAGAATGAGATGGCTGGATGGCATCACCGACTCGATGGATGTGAGTTTGAGTGAATTTTGAGAGTTGGTTATGGAGAAGGAAGCCTGGTGTGCTGCGATTCATGGGATTGCAAAGAGTCAGACACGACTGAGCGACTGAACTGAACTGAAGTATATTAAGTTCATACAACCAAGGATCTCTTGAAATACTGATGAAGAAATCAAATAGCACTTCCACATACTTTATATCCCGTGAACTTCCTAGTAATCCCACAGAGTAGGAGGACACACATGGGTAAATACTTGGTATCATATAAGGAAACCAGGGCTCTGGGAGATCAGGTCATTCAGTTCCAAAGTCTAGGTCTCTTGACTCACTGTTTCCTGTACACATACATTTTTACCTGAAGCCTTAAACAACCACCACAGCCTTTTATGCTTGTTGTATCTGAGAAATAATCTTGCTCAAATTTTTAATTTTACAGAGGGACTAACTAACAACCATAAAAATAATGTAGTGTGCTCAAGTTTAGATCTTTTTATCTTTCTGTGCCACCAACTATCTTTATGATCTTTTGCAAGTCACTTCAGTTCTCCAAGTTTCAGGTTTATAATACAAGCAGGGGTTAGTATGGACTTTCTGTTCTCTTGCACAGTCCTAGTGCTTAATGCAGTATACTTGTTTCCAGGTCTACCACGGCAGAGCCAAAGCAAGAGCAGATCTCATGGCTCAATTCCTCTTGTTCTCATGACTCATGTTCTTCAGTTGAATTTGCATCACTGAGATAGGCTGGCTCATCCCAATTCTAGGTGAACACAAACAATTATGTGCAGATATCTCCATGTTTGGGCTTCACTGGTGGCTCAACGGTAAGGAATTTTCCTGCAGTGCAGGAGATGTGGGTTCAATTGCTGGAAAGATCGCCTGGAGGAGGAAATAGCAACCTACTCCAGTATTCTTGCCTGGGAAATCCCATGGACAGAGGAGCCTGGAAGGATACAGTCCACAGGGTCACAAAGAGTTGGACATGACTTCTGGCTAAATAATAATATTGTCTCCATGTACACTGATTCATGGTAAGGGAAGGGACAGTGCTGTGAAATCCACTGGAATTCTAAGTCTAAGGCTTTAACACTGCATAATAGAGAACCTCAGATTAATATATTATCCACATACTGAAATGTTAACACGTTATTTAGTGTAGCCCTTAATGGTAATATTTAATTAAAACAGAATTGCGGAAGAATAATCAGCATTTAACTGTTCCTAAAATATGAGCTTTACTTTGAATATGAATTGAGTTCCTTTGTCCTCTATATAAAACTGCTCCATTCACCTTTCATTTGGCAATTTGTTGTGGTTTATCTGTAGCATAATCCACATATGGAAGATCATTCTCTCCTTTTATGTTCTTTAAATCACTGTCAGGTGCCAATATTCTGCTGGCTAGAAACCAAAGAGTATGTATGATGCACAGAGTTTCTTAGTTGACTAAGGTTCTGGAGACAAATCTGGATTGAGTGACCTTGAACTTTGTTTATCTGATTAGAGGTTTACGTGAACACAATATGTATGTGCAGCCATACACACGTGTGCGCACACACACAGGCTCTTAACCCTGATCACAGTACCTAGTAAATGCTTGGTAAAAGTGAACTATAGTGTTGTGAATAATCTTGTATAAGGACTAGATTATCTCTGTGGATGCTTTCATAACTGAGACAAATATTTTGTTGTTGTTCAGTCACTCAGTCATGTCCGACTCTTTGTGACACCATGGACTGCAGCATGCTGGGCTTCCCTGTCCTTCACCATCTCCCAGAGCTTGCTAAAACTCCTGTCCATTGAGTTGGTGATGCCATCCAACCTTCTCATCCTCTGTCGTCTCCTTTTCCTCCTGCCTTCAATCTTTCTCAGTATCAGGGTCTTTTCAAATGTGTCGACTCTTGCATCAGGTGACCAAAGTATAGGAGCTTCAGCTTCAGTATCAGTCCTTCCAGTGAATGTTCAGGACTGATTTCCTTTAGGATGGACTGGTTGAATCTCCTTGAAGTCCAAGATACTCTCAAGAGTCTTCTCCAACACTACAGTTCAAAAGTATCAATTCTTTGGTGTTCAGCCTTATTATATATTGTTGATAAACAATAAAGTGTTATAACTTGAGATATTTTGCAATTAAAACAAAGCAAGCTATTTTCAAATGAAATATAAAGCTGAAAATCATCTTTGGGAAATTAAACACATTAAAAAAGAGTGTGCATATACATTAGATAGCAAGCATACTAGAAATCACAGTGGTACTTTTAGAGTAACTATTTCACAGTTCATTCATATTTTTCAATAAGAAGTTACTATTAAAATATATACAACAAAATTCCCCTGCACCTCTGATTTCCAACTTTTTCAGCATCAAGATCTGCCTTTCTTAGTGGACCTGACCCACAGTATATCTGTCAAAGTGTTTGCTATGCAATGTGTATGCATCCATATCCTGGATAGATATAAGATTTCCACTTATATGGAAATATCAAAAAAGCTTATTATATTCAAGCATTTCTGTGATTTATTGGACTATTTATTAGAAACCTTGTACTGAAGTGTGCACTCAGTCGTGTCTGACTCTTTGCAACCCTGCGTTGCAACTGTAACCTGCCAGGCTTCTCTTTCCATGGAATTATCCAGGCAAAAATACGGGAGTGGGTTGCCACTTCTTTCTCCAGGGGATCTTCTCAACCCAGGGATTGAGCCTGCATAGCTTGCATCTCCTACATTAGTAGGCAGATTCTCCACCACTCAACCACCTTGGGAAGCCCTTATAGCTTCTTACCTGTGTATATCACTGTGAAGTATATAAAAATGTTTACCCACATTACCTATACAGTTCCACCAACAGCACAGAGTAAAACCTTATACTTTTAAAATTTGATGTAACTAGCATTTATTAAGAGACATAAAGTGATCCTGTCAGGTTTTGCTAGTAAACGCAAGAATGAAGCCTAATACTGTGACTTTATTCTCATATATTTTATCTATTTCTTACTGCCTCCTAAAAGGATCTAAAATGTAAATGGGATGCCCAAGAGCCACTTGGAAGCTGAGAATGTTTATTAGACAAAAACAGGGCCTTTGATTTATGACTCAGTTCTTTGCTGATTCTTTATTGGAATTTTCAATGATTCCTATTCTCTTGTCAGATGACATATACCATGAGAACTCTCAGTCCACTTAGCCAGATGGTACAGCCAGAAGACAGAGGGAAGACCCAAGGACTGATTAAGTGTAGAGCTAGAGGCAGGCATATGATTAGAATGCAAAGCCTCCATCCTCCTCCCGTTTCTGATGCTGGGTTACTCTCCCCAAATGTTTTACGTAGTTGCCAAAAAATCTGCATAGAAATAATATTCATTTGTGCTTGCAGCATTCATTAGTTACCCTGAATTTTCTCTGAATATCAAATACATGGCCAAGTGAGATGAGATATAAAAGCAGCAGGCAGTGCAATCCAATTACCCAAGGAATAGTGCCAGTCCTTAGCACAGCAACTGAATGGCTGAATCTCAAGGTCTCTATACATCTATTTCTGATTGCTTATCTTTGCAGTTTTGTCATCAGCTTTAAAGAACCTAATGAATTGCTTGAAATAACACTTGAGCTTTTTAAAATTATATATGCATTTGTACTTTGAACATAGATCTCATTCACCCTACTCCAAATGTCTCTATTGTGACAGCCCTTCCTTGACTTGTCCTGTGAGCCCGTGTATGTGGCCTCATATTTAATCACTCACACATTCCTTCTTCTTATACTCCCATATCCTGCTTCCTCCACTCTGTAATTCTAGCCAACTTAACATTTATTCTTTAAGTGACAGCATGCCTCAACATATTTTTCATTGTTTACTGATTCATGTATTCAGCTGAGCTACAGGGTGTCAGTGAACTGACTGCAAGATGACACATGTAGTACTGGCAGGCAGGGCATGGAGAAAATCAAGGGAATATGGGCAGGCGTTAGATGGTTCCGCTGAGGAGATCTGTGTTCCCCAATCAATATTCCTTGCTTTAAAATGGCTCCTGGATTTATACACAGTGATACTATCCAGAGCCGTATATTTCCATCTCTGCCTATAATTGCAGTTTTGATTTTTCATTTGGATTATAAACTTGTCCCAGCTGGGTTTTCTTGTGTGGCTTCATTCTCAATGGCAGAAATGGGATCGATTTAATATTATAACCATATTGCAGCTTAAGAAGTATTTTTGCATTCTACCCTAGGGCAGGTGGCTTCATTTACATTTTAAAAATAAGGAATTAGAGGTTATTGATTATAAATTGCCATGCAATGCAGTCTAATTTCTTTTGATTGTACACACTGCAAATTTCAGCCTTTCCTCAACAAGTAGTCTGGGTTTACTAGAAAGATAACCATTTATAATTATTGTCTTTCTGCTTCATTTCTAACAATACTTCTCTTCACTCAGTAACTTTCTTCTGGGCACCTTCTAAGTGCCTAGCTGTATGCTGGCTTGCTGAGTAAATGCTGGTGGTGTAGATGCCCTTGTGGACAGTAACAACTTGGTTTATAGTTTGATAGTAGTTGGTGCCATTTTCCAAAAGTCCAGTTCTTCCAGGAGTGTGTCAGAATTTCACTTGCTGTCTCCCTTGTCTTTGCCTGGTATGTGAAACCAGTTCTGTCCAATAGATGGTAAAGATAAACGTCACCTCAGGTTGAGTTTTTGTCATTGTGACACTAGGCAGTATCTTTTTCTCCATGCTACTGAACGTAGCAATGATCTAGGTAGTGTAGGGCTATTCCATTAGCCTGGTTCTTAGAGTGAGGACAGTGTGGAAAAGAGACCACAGTTTATACATGATGGGAATTTGGTGTAAGAAGATGATATTTTAAGTTACTGAGGTATAGAGGATTATTGGTTACAGTTGTATTACTTCACTTATTTTGATGACATAGAAAGAAGACTTTCAAATGAAATTGTAAACCTTTATTCCAAAGGTTCATTATGATGACTAGATGACTGTCTGTCTGTCTCTCTCTGTAAAACATAGATAGCAATATTTATAGCAGCTATATCTATCTATCTGATTGTGTATTCTTTGTGCACTTACCTTTATCACTTAAAACTATTCCAAGATTAATTCCAAGATTATTGATTTAGGCAAGGAATATTATAATTTTCTCCCAGTCTTCCAAAACTAGCACCATTTTCCAAATAATTCATATAATAAACTTTTATAAATAAGAAAATATCATTGATTTTCTAAAGTTATCCAAAACGTAAAATTATGAGGGAAGCCCCAGAAAAAGGGTAGGCTATGGGAAAATATTTGGGATAAAATGACTAGTATGTAATGAAGTAGACAACGTAAACTCACTTTCTATTTCTATTAAGAAGGCAAAGAAAACTATTTTTCTGTTCTTAAAATTTGTTCTATTGAAGTATAGTTGATTTACAATATTGTGCTAATTTCTTCTCTATAGCAAAGTGATTGCAGTTTACATGTATATACATTCTTTTTAATATTCTTTTCCATATGGTTTATCACAGAATATTGAATATGGTTCCGTGTGCTATAGAATAGGACCTTGTTGTTTATCCATTTGTACATACTAGTTTGCATTGCTAATACTAAACTCCCAATGCATCCTCCCCCTCTCCTGGCCCCTATGTCAAACACAAATCTGTCCTCTATGTCCCTAAGTCTACAGAGAAAACTTTTTTCTGTATCTCACTCTCAGTCTTTCCTAAAAACTTATAGATAATAGACATAAACAGTTACTGAAAACTCAAACTTTCTCTTCAGTGGGTCAAAGTTTGAGATATTATAAGACCAAAGCAAGGAGGTTGGATTATTTAATTAGAAGGCAAGGGTAGATAGATTAATTTTTGAAATACATCTAAAATATTTATGAGTAAGTGTTAGGTGCTCAGTTGTGTCCAACTCTTTGCAACCCCATGGACTCTAGCCCACCAGGCTCCCCTGTCCATAGAATTCTCCAGGCAAAAATACTGGAGTGGGTTTCCATTCCCCTCTCCAGGGGATCTTCTTGACCCAGAGATCCAACCCAGGTCTCCTACATTGCAGGCAGATTCTTTGCCCTCTGTGCCACCAGGATTTATATTAGTGCTTGAATTCTGTTCAACTTCTGAGCCACAGTAGACATGGAATATAATATCTAGACCCGTCTAGACATTTTGAAGTTGGAGGCTTCTTTTCATTACTGAGGAAACTACTAATTGCAAAAATGAGAATGTGTTGTTCTTGCAACTACTGTGAAAAAAAAGTAATGCAAATATTCATGAATGAAGAGACTTGTGCTCAGATCTATCAGGACCCTGCTGGGTATGTATATGTACTATTTCATGTAAGTCTCAGAGTTATCCTCAAAATTGATACTATTCCTTACATCATTTGACATTCCTCAACTAATAAATAGAGGCCCATAATTTCGTGTCATTTCTGAGAGACTACAAAAGCTATCCTTTTTCCACTAGGAGGGCCCAAATAACAATGGTTAGTTTTCAAAATACCATATCTGTCTTTTAACTGCAGAACAGTGAATTTGTCTTTGATGCAAACTTCCAGGGTTTTTTTTTTTTAATTTGAGAATATTAGAAATTTATAGAAGTTTGCTGTCTTCAAATACTTTGTAATTAAAATATCTGATAAAGTTGCTGAGCTAATATCAGTAAAAGTCTCCAAAAGGAGATTTTAAATCACAGGGGAGACAAGTGGTAATGTGCACTGTGCTCCCTGTCAGCCCAGCTGTAAATGATTATGCACCACTCCTAAACTCCATAAATTTAGAAAGGAAACTCATGAGAGTCCCCTCTTCACAAAACACCCAGCCTTCTTTTGCATAAAAGCAGGAGACTCTGGGGAAACTTACACATTAATATCCATATCTGTAAAGGGAATAAAAATGATTTGGCTAGCAGCATACAAAATTGGGGACATCTGAAAGATTCATATTTCTGCCCTATCCACTGAAAAGCGTCCAACTCATTTTCCTTCATGCTGTGAATGAGAGTAACTGTAGTGGAGGCTATTCCTGTAACTGTCACTAGATAACTTGTCTCCTGGTGAAACCAAGGGATGGGATAGCATGTCATACCTCAAAATGAAATTAAAATAAAATGGAATAAAATATAAATAAAAGAAAAGGACCTTTTTATCTACTGTGAAATGTGAAGTAGTTGAGTTTTATCCCCAAATGGCTTTTAAGTCAACCTGCTGAAATCTAAATTATTAGTACCAGAAATAGTATTTGGCTTAAGTTTTCAATACCCTGGCTTAATCCCTGGCAGATTTTTCTGTATCCGTGCTATAGAACTGTGTCTGCTCAAAACAGAAAGTGACAGGTGAATGGGGCCTGTCCCCACTCCTCTTTTTCTGGCCTGAATAGTGTTGGCATTAACTAAGTAAAATAAATTACAGTAGCAAAATAGAAAGTAGCCACTTTTTTGGTTCAAGCTGTTTTCTTAGTTTCTTTCAGTTTCTCTTTTGTAGTAATACTACTTAAAGGAAACAGTTAAATAAAAATAAATTTATTTGAATATTTAAATCAAGAAGTTTTCCATTTTAATGAAACAAAATTTCCAGAGATGAGGTATTCTAGTCACTTGCCACAGTGTTTTTGTAATGTCACTAATTCCCCTTCACTTAATGGGATTTTGTGTCATTGACATTCTCATGAGATTTTTATACTATAAATCCACAGACATCATGTTACAATGTCAAATGAAATAAGCTGGCGAGTCTATGGAGATGTATGTCAATGATGCAAATATTTCTAACCTGTAGAAGTAGCAATATGTCAAGATGATGGCAAATAATACCAGGGGATTTCTGGGGATACTATTTTCTGGAGCAAAAACAGTGCAAAAAAGAATGTCAGTATAGTTCTACTGAGACAATGATCTGATTATCGAGGCTATAATAAAAGAAAGATTGCTAGTGTTTGTGTTCATCCAAATTATTTTTTCTATATTTGGGGAATTGATGTTTTTATATGCCCCACTGCAAAGAACTTAAGATCTTCTTATATCTTGAAAGGAAAATTTCTGGTTTCATAACACAGTCCAAATCAAGAGGAAAGAGACTGTCCTGATTTTAATGTCAAGAACGTTACTTCTTTTACTCTGTGCCTTGTCTGAGTCTGAATATTAATGAAACAGTCATTAATATTCTTAACTTTGGTAAAATCTGAGTCTAACATGGTCAAATGTGTTCATAAAACTTTCAAAATGTGATTTTAAATATGAAGCATGACCTTGATCAGATAAATGGATGAAAATGGGAGGGGTGTGTCATCCATGATTTGTTTAATTCTTTAAGTGTATTCAAGATGTCATAAGGAGAGTGATTTGACCTTACTTGGTAAAAGTAATTTATTATAAATAGATATTTTTGGTGTAATTTATTTAGGTAACTGATCATGGATAGAGACCAAAATAAAATATTGAAATGCATCATTTTGAATTAGGTGAGCTATTCAGTCATTACTGCTTGAGCACCAGATATAAGGAGTGATTTCCGACAGCCATGCTGTTACTACAATGATAATGAAGTAGCTGAGAGAGCCTGTTCTGAAACACCACTTGAAGAAACAGTCAAAATAATGTCATAGCCCTTCAGGAGGAAAAGGAGCTTATATAAATACAAACACATGTGCTTAGTGTACTTCAAGAATGTTTTATCTTCTTTTATCATAATTAGTGATAATGGTAAGCACAAGGATTGTTCTATTTTTGCATAAGGAAATAGACAGAAGCCATGGTCATTGTAGTTGTTTCTTATAATGAGTCTAAGTAGCATCATATAAAATTTGAATGAGTAAATGTTCACTTATTTCAGGGTAGTTGAATGTGCACCTACAATAAAACTGTTTTTCTTGCATATTCTTTCTTAATACTGCATTTCTACAGACAGCAACTTGGGATTAATTCTTAGTTTTTAAATGTCCCAGTTTAGTTTCTCTTTCATAAAATTCAGTTGGAGGTATGTTCCTACTCACATTATGACTTACCATAAAGTTATAGTAATCAAGACTGTGCAATACTGGCAAAAGAATGGACAAATAGATCAACGAAACACAATAGAAAGTCCAGAAAGAAACTCGTATAAATATAGTCAGTTGATCTTTGATAAAGGAGCACAGAGAATGCAGTGATAGTCTTTAAAATAAATGGTGCAGGAACGACTGGCCATTCACCTGCAAAAAATAAACATACACACAGATTTTAAACCCTTCAAAAAATTAACTCGCAATGAATCATAGATATAAATGTCAAATGCGTGACTATAAATCCTTGAAAGATAGCATAGGATAAAGCCTAGCTGACCTTGTGTATGTCAGTCACTTTTTATATATAACTAAAAGCCACAACCCATGAAAAAAAATGGTTAAGTTGGACTTCATTAAAACAAACAAACAAACCGAAAAAACACTTTTGTTCTGTAAATAATAATATCAAGAGAATAAGGAAAGTCACAGACTGGGAGAAAATATTTGCAAGACACATTTATTATTCCAAGTACATATAGAGCTCTTAAAACTCAACAGTAATAAACAACCTGATTAAAAAATGGGCAAGAGATCATTAAAGATATACAGATAACAAATATGCACATTAAAAAGTATTTCAAATCACATGCCATCAGGGAAATGGAAATTAAAATAGCAGTGAGATAGCACTACACACCTACAAAATTGCAAAAACCCAAAACACTGACAATACATAATGCTGGCAAGGATGTGGAATAATAGGAACTCTTGTTCATTGCTGGTGAAAATAAAAAATGGTATGACTACTTTGAAGGACATTTTGATAGTTTACTCTTACTATATGATCCAGCAGTGATAGCCATGTGTCAGTGTAAGTTCATCAGTTGTAGCAAATGTACCACAGGAATGTTAATAAACTTTGGAAGGAATGATACTAAAGCTGAAGCTCCAGTACTTTGGCCACCTCATGCGAAGAGTTGACTCATTGGAAAAGACTCTGATGCTGGGAGGGATTGGGGGCAGGAGGAGAAGGGGACGACCAAGGATGAGATGGCTGGATGGCATCACTGGCTCGATGGGCGTGAGTCTGAGTGAACTCCGGGAGGAGGTGATGGACAGGGAGGCTGGCGTGCTGCGATTCATGGAGTCGCAAAGAGTCGGACACAAATGAGCGACTGAACTGAACTGAACTGATGCATAATTGAAAGCAAGAGGCAAATGGGACATTACTATACCTTCTGTTCAGTTTTGCTCTGCACCTAAAACTCTTCTAAAAAGGAACACCCATTATTTAAAATATATATGGGTATTATGTATATATAAATCAGTGTATATATATGTGTGTGTGTGTGTGTGTGTGTGTATATATATATATATCTAAATCTAACAGGTTTAGAGCAGGGACTTATATAAGTACTTATGTACTTATATATAAGTGTATATATAAGCATCTATATCTATATCAGTTCAGTTCAGTTCAGTCGCTCATCAGTGTCCGACTCATGAATTGCAGCACACCAGGCCTCCCTGTCCATCACCAACTCCCGGAGTTCACTCAGACGTGTGCATTGAATCAGTGATGCCATCCAGCCATCTCATCCTCTGTCGTCCCCTTCTCCTCCTGCCCCCAATCCCTCCCAGCAATCAGTCTTTTCCAATGAGTCAACTCTTCACATGAGGTGGCCAAAGTACTGGAGCTTCAGCTTTAGCATCATTCCTTCCAAAGAAATTCTAGGGTTGATCTCCTTCAGAATGGACTGGTTGGATCTCCTTGCAGTCCAAGGGACTCTCAAGAGTCTTCTCCAACACCACAGTTGAAAAGCAACAGTTCTTCGGCACTCAGCCTTCTTCACAGTCCAACTCTCACATCCATACATGACCACAGGAAAAACCATAGCCTTGACTAGACGGACCTTAGTTGGCAAAGTAATGTCTCTGCTTTTGAATATGCTATCTAGGTTGGTCACAACTTTTCTTCCAAGGAGTAAGCGTCTTTTAATTTCATGGCTGCAGTCACCATCTGCAGTGATTTTGGAGCCCAAAAATATAAAGTCTGACACTGTTTCCACTGTTTCTCCATCTATTTCCCATGGAGTGATGGACTGGATGCCATGATCTTCATTTTCTGAATGTTGAGCTTTAAGCCAACTTTTTACTCTACTCTTTTACTTTCATCAAGAGGCTTTCTAGTTCCTCTTCAAGTTCTGCATAAGGGTGGTGTCATCTGCATATCTGAGGTTATTGATATTTCTCCTGGCAATCTTAATTCCAGCTTGTGTTTCTTCCAGGCCAGCTTTTCTCATGATGTACTCTGCATAGAAGTTAAATAAGCAGGGTGACAATATACAGCCTTGACGTCCTCCTTTTCCTCTTTGGAACCAGTCTGTTGTTCCACATCCAGTTCAAACTGTTGCTTCCTGGCCTACATACAGATTTCTCTAGAGGCAGGTCAGGTGGTTGAGTGATCCCATCTGTTTAAGAATTTTCCACAGTTTATTGTGATTCACACAGTCAAAGGATTTGGCATAGTCAATAAAGCAGAAATAGATGTTTTTTTCTGGAACTCTCTTGCTTTTTTCCATGATCCAGCGGATGTTGGCAATTTGATCTCTGGTTCCTCTGCCTTTTCTAAAACCAGCTTGAACATCAGGGAGTTCACGGTTCACGTATTGCTGAAGTCTGGCTTGGAGAATTTTGAGCATTACTTTACTAGCATGTGAGATGAGTGCAATTGTGTGGTAGTTTGGGCACTCTTTGGCATTGCCTTTCTTTGGGATTAGAATGAAAACTGACCTTTTCCAGTCCTATGGCCACTGCTGAGTTTTCCAAATTTGCTGGCATATTGAGTGTAGCACTTTCACAGCATCATCTTTCAGGATTTGAATCAGCTCCACTGGAATTCCATCACCTCCAATAGCTTTGTTCATAGTGATGCTTTCTAAGGCGCACTTGACTTCACATTCCAGGATGTCTGGCTCTAGATGAGTGATCACACCATCTTGATTTTCATGAAGATCCTTTTTGTGTAGTTCTTCTGTAGAAAAGGAGTATGTCAAGGCTGTATACTGTCACCCTGCTTATTTAACTTCTATGCAGAATACATCATCAGAAATGCTGGGCTAGATGAAGCACAAGCTGGAATCAAGATTGCTGGGAGAAACATCAATAACCTCAGATATGCAGATGACTCCACCCTTATGGCAGAAAGTGGAGTAGAACTAAAGAGCCTCTTCATGAAAGTGAAAGAGGAAAGTGAATAAGTTGGCTTAAAGCTCAACATTCAGAAAATGAAGATCATGGCATCCAGTCCCATCATTTCATGGCAAATAGATGGGGAACAGTGGAAACAGTGTCAGACTCTATGTTTTGGGGCTCCAAAATCATTGCACATGGTGACTGCAGCCATAAAATTATAAGAAGCTTGGAAAGAAATAAAGTTATGACCAACCTAGACAGCATATTAAAAAGCAGAGACATTACTTTGTCAACAAAGGTCCATCTAGTCAAGGCTATGGATTTTCCAGTAGTTATGTATGCCTGTGAGAGTTGGACTATAAAAGAAGCTGAGTGCTGAAGAATTGATGCTTTTGAACTGTGGTGTTGGAGAAGACTCTTGAGAGTCCCTTGGACTGCAGGGAGATCCAACCAGTCCATCCTAAAGGAGATCAGTCCTGGATGTTCATTGGAATGACTGATTTTGAAGCTGAAACTCCAATTATTTGGCCACCTGATGAGAAAAGCTGAATCATTTGAAAAGACCCTGGTGCTGGGAGAGATTGAAGGTGGGAGGAAAAGGGGATGACAGAGGATAACATAGTTGGATGGCATCACCAACTCAATGGAGGTGTGTTTGAGTAAACTCCAAGAGTTGGTGATGGACAGGGAGGCCTGGCATGTTGCAGTCCATGGGGTCACAAAGAATGGACATGACTGAGCAACTGAACTGAACTGACTTTATATATATATATATATATATATATATATATATATATACACACACACACACACACACACACACATACACACACACGCACATGTCAGTTAGTTGCCTTGCTTAAACCTGTATAGATTTATTTTCATTCAGCACTTGCTATGTTCCAGGTAAATTTATTTATCCCAATAATATTCTTTAAAAAGAGCTTATAAACATTATTTTATAGATATGAAATTTAAGACTTGGAGATAAGAATAGATTGCCAAAGTTAAGTGGGTATAATTGAGAATGTTCATGGTGTGAGTCGTTTGTGTTTGGATCCTAACCTGTGCCCTTCAAAGAGACTCTACTTTATCTGTTTATCCAACCATCCATCCAGTAAACACAATTTTTAGTGAGGAAAATATTTAGTCAGCCTGCCCTTATAATTGTGTTCAGTTCAGAGAATTAACAATTGCTGAACTTCCTGTCTTCCATATGTGTGAGATGGGTTTTGAAGAGGCAGAGGAACCAAAGATTAAATTACCAAATTCCACTTGGTCATGGAGAAAACAAGAGAGTCCCAGAAAAAAATAATTTACTTCTGCTTCACTGACTATGGTAAAGCCTTTGACTATGTGGGTCATAAAAACCTGGAAAGTTCTTAAAGAGATGGGAATACCAGACCATCTTACCTGTCTTCTGAGAAACCTGTATGCAGATCAAGAAGCAACAGTGAGAACTGGACATGGAACAACTGACTGGTTCAAAATTGGGAGAGGAATATGTCAAAGCTGTATATTGTCACCCTGCTTATTTAAGTTATATGCAGAGCACATCATGCAGAATGCTAGGCTGGATGAATCACAAGCTGGAATCAGGATTGCTGGCAGAAGTATCAATACCTTCAGATATGTAGATGATATCACTCTAAAGATGGCAGAAAGTGAAGAGGAACTAAGGGTCCTCTTGATGAGGCTGAAAGAGGAGAGTGAAAAAGCTGGCTTGAAATTCAGCGTTAAAGAAAAACTAAGATCATAGCATCTAGTCTCATCACGTCATGGCAAATAGAAGGAAGCAGTGACAGATCTTTTCTTCAGCTCCCAAATCACGGCAGAAGGTGACTGCAGCTGTGAAATTATGACACTTGCTCCTCCTTGAAAGCTATGACAAACCTAGGCAGCATATTAAAAAGCAGAGACATCACTTTGCCAACAAAGGTCCATATAGTCAAAGCAGTGGTTTTTCCGGTACTCATGTACAGATGTGAAAGTTGGTCCATAAAGAAGACTGTGCACCAAAGAATTGATGCTTTCAAATTCTGGTGCTGGAGGACTCTTGAATGTCCCTTGAACTGCAAGGAGATCAAAAGAGTCAACTCTAAAGGAAATCAACTCTGAATATTCACTGAAAGGACTCTTGGTGAAAATGAAGCTCCAGTAGTTTCACCACCTGATGTGAAGAGCTGCTCATTGGAAAACACCCTGCTGGGAAAGATTGAAGGCAAAAAGAGAAGGGAGTGGAAGAAGATGAGATGGTTAGATAGCATCACTGACTAAATTGACATGAATTTGAGCAAACTGGGAAACACTGGAGGACAGAGAAACCTGGTGTGCTATATTCCGTGGGACTGTGAAGAGTCAGACACAACTGAATAACAACAAAACTATGCCATATATATTAGTCTGGGATTAAGAATAATAGGACGAGTTATGTCTTCTGTAGAATTTTTATATTCAAGAGTTTATGCATATATGCATTGTCTAAATACAGATGGGTTTTTAGGGCTAGCATACAGTGTCATTTCTTAATCTACCTCATGTTTTTCCTCAAGTTTTTGTTGTCTTGAATAGGAGGGCTAGCCTGGACATGATACATTTATACATGGAAATGTTTTCTAATAAAAATATTTAAATATGTAAACTCTATTTTATATGCACTGGACCTTAATGTAGGATCAGTTTGTTCCTTGTTTAGAATATAAGTATAATCTTTCATTTCCAACATGTGCTGTTACATGGCAAAGAGTTCTTTTAACTAAAGCAGTGAGTCATTTTAAGAGAAAAGATGGTTCATATATATAATTTTGCTCCATGTTAATCTAATTTTTGTTACCCATAAATCCAAGTTAAAGGAGTAATACTCAAAGTAGATGGATGATTTTAAAGTTTATGTGGAAATATTTTTGTGGAATAGTAGATGCGGCAACTGCTATCATTTTATGGGATTATTTTTTTATATGATTTTATGAGAGCTTATCGGGACTAAAAGTGTATATGAGTGCAGAGTGTATATAGGAATACTGTTTGTAGATAATTGAGTAAAGTTTTACAGTCATGTTTTCTTTACATTAAGTCAAAGCAGAACTAAAGGCACTGCCTTGTGATTCCATTAAAATTTTGACTTAGACTTTACCTGTTAGGAGCTTTACTCAGGATTTTAAATGCCAAACTATAAAATAACTATATATATATATATATATATATATAAACTATATATATATAATAACTATATATATATCTTGATAAAATATATTAATTGCTGATACTAATGATGTTTTTTGATAATTAATATTACTTTATAACTACTGCAAAGTGTTATACATGTCATTTTGTGATATGACACATTTCATTTTTTATGAATCTGTCCTACATTTTTTGAGGAAAATCAGTAGCTATCTCCTCACCCATATATTTCCCATGAGTCTTAGTGCTTATCTGAAATTAAAAATTTTTTAACACTTATTTTCAGAAAATCCTAGAAATTAATGCTCCTCCCTGTCTTTTGTTTCATTACCTGATATCGAAGCATCATCCTCCCCTTTCCAGAAAGCTTCCTGCTGTTGTTTCCAGCTCTTTAATAGGCTGGGCTTCAGACACCACTTCTCCAACTTGCATTTACAAAGGAAATGCATTTTTTTTTTAAATTTAAATCAGTAGCTATCTCCTCACCCATATATTTCCCATGAGTCTTAGTGCTTATCTGAAATTAAAAATTTTTTAACACTTATTTTCAGAAAATCCTAGAAATTAATGCTCCTCCCTGTCTTTTGTTTCATTACCTGATATCGAAGCATCATCCTCCCCTTTCCAGAAAGCTTCCTGCTGTTGTTTCCAGCTCTTTAATAGGCTGGGCTTCAGACACCACTTCTCCAACTTGCATTTACAAAGGAAATGCATTTTTTTTTTAAATTTTACTTTACAGTACTGTATTGGTTTTGCCATACATCAACATGAATCTGCCATGGGTATACACGTGTTCCCAATCCTGAACCCCCCTCCCACTTCCCTCCCCATACCATCTCTCTGTGTTAGCCTGTTCCAGGAACAGGGTCCAGTACAAAGCCACATGTAAGCCCCTTATCCAGAAGTTATTAATAATTTAAAAAAGGCAGCAACAGAAAATTAAGCCAAGGGCAGAGCCCTTCTAAGTAAGCATGAAGCGGTGTGTACCACACATGTTGTGGGTTCATGAAACTGACCATGACCTGTTCTCTTGGTGGTTATGCCCTAAAACTTCCCTCCTCTTTACCTTAACCTGACTGTCTTTCTTTTCCATACTCTGATTACAATTTTTCCTCTCTGTAGGTCTTTAGGGATTCCCAGGTGGCAATTATCCCCAGAGATGAGCTGCAGAGAATCTTATATGCCCTCTTTCTGTTTTCTGAGACAGAAAGTGAAAAAAGAGCAAATATTTGGGAATTTAAAAAATATATATATCAAATCACACGGAACATTTTTGGCATTAATTCTTATTTGATGGTTGAAGCAGTATAAGAGTTCTGCTGTGAAATACTTCATTATAACTTAGCTTTGTGACTTAGTGTATGATTAATTACTAAAGTATTTATTTTTTCAAGGCTAAGTTGCATACATGTGAGAATTAATGCATTTGACAACAGTGTCTATGAATGTGATGTCAGTGGTTCCAGAGACAGTTGTTTCAAAATGAGAGTGCTAAATTAGTAATCTTTGAAAGGGCGACTGCCTCCCATAGGTGTGGCAGCATATTCAGGATTAAAGAGTTATTAGCTGTCTCTCCTCTTTCTGATTTGTACCCTGATACCCTCCGGGAACCATTGTCTTCATTCTTCTCTTTTCTATTTTGGTTTGATTTCTGTGTTTCAGAGGTAACAACAATTACTCTGATAGCCCATTAGATGGCCAGATACAAAATCATCTACTCTGTTTCTCCATGAGATAAATGGCATTTGCTTTTTTATGCTGACTCTGCAGATGATTCAATCTAATTTATTGGCTCTTTCAAATAGACAGTTCCAGTTGTGACAATTACTAATTTTGTTCCAGTAGGAAAGGAAGATTTGGTAACTAGTACTGGTGCACATGAGGAATGTTTCAAATATTTCAAAATATTTTTCTAATGGTAAAGTTGTAAACTTAGTTGGCTAATTCATTTGCCCTTAGGTCCAATACTGTGTCTACCAGAATTGAAATCATTGAAAGATTCTTCACTCTCTTTCTTAGGCAAAGAAAATGACAAGAGTCACTTATACTAGCACTCATAAGCCAATTTATTCTGTTGTTGTTGTTCAGTTGCTCAATTGTGTCCGACTCTTTGCAACCCCATCGATGGCAGCATACCAGGCTTCCCTGTCATTCACTATCTCCCAGAGTTTGACCAAGTTCATGTATTCTGTATTTATTCTGTATTTCCACCTAAAAAGAGTTTGAGACCTTGTTTCTCCTTCTAGAAATCTTTGTTATTGCCAGTGATTTTCCTATCTTTAACAAAAAGGGATTTGATCAAAACAGTTTAAAACTTTAGCAAAAACACAAAAGTCTCGATGCAATTCAGTTCAGTCACTCAGTTGTGTCTGACTCTTTGCGACCCCATAAACTGCAGCAGGCCAGGCATCTCTGTCCATCACAGACTCCCAGAATTCACCCAAACTCATGTCCATTGAATCAGTGATGCCATCCAACCATCTCATCCTCTGTTGTACCCTTCTCCTCCCACCTTCAATCTTGCCCAGCATCAGGGTCTTTTCAAATGAGTCAACTCTTCATATCAGGTGGCCAAAGTATTGGAGTTTCAGCTTCAACATCAGTCCTTACAATGAAAACCCAGGACTGATATCCCTTACGATGGACTGGTTGGATCTCCCTGCAGTCCAAGGGACTCTCAAGAGCCTTCTCCTACACCACAGTTCAAAAGCATCAATTCTTCAGCATTCAGCTTTCTTTATAGTCCTACCTCATATCCATACATGACTACTGGAAAAACCATAGCCTTGAATAGATGGACCTTGTAATATCTCTGCTTTTTAATATGCTAAGTTGGTCATAACTTTTCTTCCAAGCTTCTCTTAATTTTATGGCTGCAGTCACCATCTGCAATGATTTTGGAGCCCCAAAACATAGAGTCTGCCCCTGTTTCCACTATTTCCCCATCTATTTGCCATGAAATGATGGGACTGGATGCCATGATCTTCGTTTTCTGAATGTTGAGCTTTAAGTCAACTCTTTCACTCTCCTCTTTCACTTTCATCAAGAGGCTCTTTAGTTCTACTTCTCTTTCTGCCATAAGAGTGGTATCATCTGCATATCTGAGGTTATTGATATTTCTCCCAGCAATCTTGATTCCAGTTTGTGCTTCATCTAGCCCACCGTTTCTCATGATTTACTCTGCATATAAGTTAAATAAGTAGGGTGACAATATACAGCCTTGACGGACTCCTTTTCCTATTTGAAACCAGTCTGTTGTTCCATGTCCAGTTCTAACTGTTGCTTCCTGATCTGCAAAGAGGTTTCTCAAGAGGCAGTTCAGGTGTTCTGTTATTCCCATCTCTTTCAGAATTTTCCACAGTTTATTGTGATCCACAAAGTCAAAGGCTTTGGCATAGTTGATGAAGCAGAAATTGATGTTTTTCTGGAACTTTCTTGCTTTTTCTATGATCCATTGGATGTTGGCAATTTGATCTCTGGTTCCTTTGCCTTTTATAAAAATAGCTTGAACATCTGGAAGTTCATGGTTCACATATTGCTGAAGCCTGGCTTGGAGAATTTTGAGCATTACTTTACTAGCGTGTGATATAAGTGCAATTGTGTGGTAGTTTGAACATTCTTCGGCCTTGCCTTTCTTGGGATTGGAATCAAAACGGATCTTTTCCCGTCCTGTGGCCACTGCTGAGTGTTCCAAATTCACTGACATATTGAGTGCAGCAGTTTCACAGCATCATCTTTCAGGATTTTAAATAGTTCAATTGGAATTCCATCCCTCCGCTAGCTTTGTTCGTAGTGATACTTCTAAGGCACACTTGACATCACCTTCCAGGATGTCTGGCTCTAGGTGGTGATCAGGTCATCGTGATTATCTGGGCCATGAAGATCTTTTTTGTACATTTCTTCTGTGTATTCTTGCTACCTCTTCTTAATATCTTCTGCCTCTGTTAGGTCCATACCATTTCTGTCTTTTATCGAGCCATCTTTGCATGAAATGTTTCCTTGGTATCTCTAATTTTCTTGAAGAGATCTCTCTTCTTTCCCATTCTATTGTTCTCCTCTATTTCTTTGCATTGATTGCTGAAGAAGGCTTTTTTTATTTCTCCTTGCTATTCTTTGGATCTCTGCATTCAGATGCTTGTATATTTCCTTTTTTCCTTTATATTTTGCTTCTCTTCTTTTTACAGCTATTTGTAAGGCCTCCTCAGACAGCTATTTTGCCTTTTTGCATTTCTTTTCTTGGTGATTGTCTTAATCTATGTCTCCTGTACAGTGTCATGAATATCAAGACAATATCAGTCATCATGTAGGATATCATGATATGTGGCATTTATGGAGAAGGCAATGGCACCCCACTCCAGTACTCTTGCCTGGAAAATCCCATGGATGGAGGAGCCTGGTAGGCTGGGGTCGCTAAGAGTCAGACACGACTGAGCGACTTCACTTTCAGTTTTCACTTTCATGCATTGGAGGAGGAAATGGCAACCCACTCCAGTGTTCTTCTTGCCTGGAGAATCCCAGGGATGGAGGAGCCTGGTGGGCTGCTGTCTATGGGGTCACACAGAGTCGGACACGACTGAAGAGACTTAGCAGCTTAGCAGCAGTTGTATAAAAGTTTACTAAATGTAAAAATGTATTTAATAAGTAACCGAACTGCATTTGATAGATCAGTATAGACATCAGATTTTTTTTTTTTCTGGCTCCTGCTACTTCTTCATTATATCATTAACATAACTTTTCCTTAACTCAGTTTTTGTAACACTACTTTCTCATAGAATGTAAATTTTTAATGAGAAGCAAAAACCTATTAAAAAAATCCTTTTAGACATTTATTCAATCAATAAACATTTTTAAAGCCCACCAAGAGGTGGCCATCTTAATTATACTTTAATTCTTTGCCAATCCTGTTTATGATAGCCTTTATCTTCATTGCCTCCATAATTTGGCCCTAGGTAAATAGCAGGGAGGGAACAAAGCTCCAGCCATCAACAGAAAATTGGATTAAAAATTTTCTGAGCATGGCTCTGCCCATTAGAACAAGACCCAGTTTACCCCTCAATCAGTCTCTCTCATAAGGAAGCTTCCATAAGCCTCATATCCTTCTCCATCAGAGGGCAGACAAATGGAAAACAAAAATCACAGAAAAATAAGCAATCTAATCACATGGACCACAGCTTTGTCTAACTTAATGAAGCTATGAGCAATGTCATGAAGGGCCACCCAAGACTGACGGGTCATGGTGGAGAGTTCTGACAAAATGGTGATCCACTGGAGAAGAGAAGGGCAAACCACTTCAATATTCTTTCCTTGAGAACCCTATGAACAGTATGAAAAGGCAAAAAGATAGGACACTGAAAGGTGAACTTCCCAGATTGGTAGGTGCCCAGTATGCTACTGGTGATCAGTGGAGAAATAACTCCAGAAAGAATGAAGAGATGGAGCCAAAGCAAAAGAAACACCCAGTTGTGGATGTGACTGGTGATGGAAGCAAGGCCAGATACTGTAAAGAGCAATATTCCATAGGAACCTGGAATGTTATGTCCATGAATCAAGCAAATTGGAAGTGGTCAAACAGGAGAAGGCAAGAGCAACATTTCAGGAATCAGTGAACTAAAACGGACTGGAATGGGTAGATTTGATGCAGATGACCATTATATCTACTATTGTGGGCAAGAATCTCTTAGAAGAAATGGAGTAGCCATCATGGTCAACAAAAGAGTCCAAAATACAGTACTGGGGTGCAATCTCAAAAACGACAGAATGATCTCTTTTTGTTTCCAAGGCAAACCATTCAGTATCACAGTAATCCAAGTCTATGCACAACTAGCAATGCTGAAGAAACTGATGTTGAACAGTTCTATGAAGACCTACAAGACCTTCTAGAATTAACAGCCAAAAAAGTTCTTTTCATCATAGGGAACTGGATTGCAAAAGTAGAAAATCAGGAGATACCCGGAATAACTGTCAAATTTGGCCTGGGAGTACAGAATGAAGCAGGGCAAAGGCTAATGGAGTTTTGTCAAGAGAATGCACTGGTCATCACAAACATCATCTTCCAACAACACAAGAGAAGACTCTACACATGGACATCACCAGATGGTCAACACCGAAATCAGATTCCACTAAAGATGGAGCAGCTCTATACAGTCAGCTAAAACAAGACCAGGATCTGACAGTGGCTCAGATCATGAACTCCTTATTTCCAAAATCATACTTAAATTGAAGAAAGTAGGGAAAACCACTAGACCTTTCAGGTATGACCTAAATCAAACCCTTACATTTATACAATGGACCCTTCAGGTATGACCTAAATCAAACACTTATGTTTATACAGTGGAAGTGAGAAATAGTTTTAAAGGACTAGATTGGGTAGACAGAGTGCCTGATGAACTATGGACAGAGGTTGGCGACATTATACAGGAGACAGAGATCCAGACCGTTCCCAAGAAAAAGAATTGCACAAAAGCAAAATGGCTTTTGAGGAGGCCTTACAAATAGCTGTGGAAACAATAGAATTAAAAAGCAAAGGAGAAAAGGAAAGATATACCCATTTGAATTCAGAGTTCAAAAGAATAGCAGGGAGTGATAAGAAAGCCTTCCCCAGTGATCGGTGCAAAGAAATAGAGAAAAACAATAGAATGGGAAAGACTAGAGATATCTTCAAGAAAATTAGAGATACCAAGGAAATATTTTATGCTAAGCTAAGCTAAGCCACTTCAGTCGTGTCTGACTCTGTGCGATCCCATAGACGGCAGCCCACCAAGCTCCCCCGTCCCTGGGATTCTCCAGGCAAGAACACTGGAGTGGGTTGCCATTTCATTCTCCAATGCATGAAAGTGAAAGTAAAAGTGAAGTTGCTCAGCCATGTCTGACTCTTAGCGACCTCATGGACTGCAGCCTACCAGGCTCCTTTGTCCATGGGATTTTCCAGGCAAAAGTACTGGAGTGGGGTGCCATATGCTAAGATGGCCTCAATAAAGGACAGAAATTGTATTGACCTAAAAGAAGCAGAAGATATTAGAAGAGGTGGCAAGAAAACACAGAAGTACTGTACAAAAAAGAGCTACACAACCCAGATAATCACAATGATGTGATCAATCACCTAGAGCCAGACGTCCTGGAAGGTGAAGTCACATTGGTCTTAGTAAGCATCACTATGAACAAATCTAGGGGAAGTGATGCAACTCCAGTTGAGCTATTTCAAATCCTGAAAGATGATGTTGTTAAAGTGCTGCACTCAATATGCCAGCAAATTTGGAAAATTCAGCAGTGGCCACAGAACTGAAAAAGCCAGTTTATGTTCCAATCCCAAAGAAAGGCAATGCCAAAGAATGCTCAAACTACTGCACAATTGCACTCATCTCACATGCTAGTAAAGTAATGCTCAAAATTCTCCAAGCCAGGCTTCAGCAATACGTGAACCGTGAACTTCCTGATGTTCAAACTGGTTTTAGAAAAGGCAGAGGAACCAGAGATCAAATTGCCAACATCCAATGGATCATTGAAAAAGCAAGAGAGTTCCAGAAAAACATCTATTTCTGCTTTATTGACTATGTCAAAGCCTTTGACTTTGTGAATCACAATAAACTGTGGAAAATTCTTAAACAGATGGGATCACCCGACCACCTGACCTGCCTATTGAGAAACCTATATGCAGGTCATTAAGCAACAGTTAGAACTGGACATGGAACAAGAGATTAGTCCCAAATAGGAAAAGGAGTACATCAAGGCTGTATATTATCACCCTGCTTAATTAAATTATATGCAAAATACATCACAAGAAACACTGGACTGGAAAAAGCACAACCTGTAATCAAGATTACTGGGAGAAATATCAGTAATCTCAGATATGCAGATGACATACTCTTATGCCAGAAAATGAAGAAGAACTAAAGAACCTCTTGATAAAAGTGAAAGAAGAGAGTGAAAAAGTTGGCTTAAAGCTCAACGTTGAGAAAACTGATATCATGGTATCTGGTCACAGTACTTCATGGCAAACTGATGGGGATACAATGGAAACAGTGGCAGGCTTTATTTTTGGGGCTCCAACATCATTTCAGATGGTGGTTGCAACCCTGAAATTAAAAGATGCTTAGTCCTTGGGAGAAAAATTATGACCTACCTAGACAACATATTAGAAAGCAGAGATATTACTTTGCTAACAAAGGTCCATCTAGTCAAGGCTATGGTTTTTCCAGTGGTCATTTTTGGGTGTGAGAGTTGGAGTATAAAGAAAGCTGAGTGCTAAGAATTGATGCTTTTGAACTGTGTGTTGGAGAAGACTCTTGAGATTCCCTTGGACTGCAAGGAGATCCAACCAGTCCATCCTGAAAGAAAGGAGTCCTGAATATTCATTGGTAGGGTGATGTTGAAGCTGAAATTCCAATACTTTGGCCACCTGATGTGAAGAACTGACTCATTTGAAAAGACCCTGGTATTGGGAAAGATTGAAGGTGGGAGAAGAAGGGGATGACAGAGGATGAGATAATTGGATGACATCACCGAATCAATGGACAAGTCTGTGAGTAAACCCTGGGGATGGGTGATGGACAGGAAGGCCTGGCATGCTGCAGTACATGGGGTCTCAAAGCGTCGGACACGACTAAGCGACTGAACTGAACTGAACTGTACCATATGATATTACTAAATTCTTACAGTTTAGTTGAATGCAATGTATTAGTTTCAGGTATATTGCAAAGTTATTCAGTTCAGTTCAGTTCAGTCGCACAATCGTGTCCGACTCTTTGTGACCCCATGAATCACAGCATGCCAGGCCTCCCTGTCAATCACCCACTCCCAGAGTTTACCCAAACTCATGTCCATCGAGTCGGTGATGCCATCCAGCCATCTCATCCTCTGTCATCCCCTTCTCCTTCTGCCCTCATCCCTCTCAGCATCAGAGTCTTTTCCAATGAGTCAGCTCTTCATATGAGGTGGCCAAAGTATTGGAGTTTCAACTTTAGCATCAGTCCTTCCAAAGAAGAACACCCAGGGTTGATCTCCTTCAGAATGGACTGGTTGGATCTCCTTGCAGTCCAAGGGACTCTCAAGAGTCTTCTACAACACCACAGTTCAAAAGCATCATATCTTCGGTGCTCAACTTTCTTCACATTCCAACTTTCACATCCATACATGACCACTGGAAAAACACATTGCCTTGACTAGACAGACCTTTGTTGGCAAAGTAATACCTCTGCTTTTTAATATGCTAAGTTGGTCATAACTTTTCTTCCAAGCTTCTCTTAATTTTATGGCTGCAATCACCATCTGCAATGATTTTGGAGCCACAAAACATAGAGTCTGACACTGTTTCCACTGTTTCCCCATCTATTTGCCATGAAATGATGGGACTGGGTGCCATGATCTTCGTTTTCTGACTGTTGAGCTTTAAGCCAACTTTTTCACTCTCTTCTTTCACTTTCATGAAGAGGCTCTTTAGTTCTACTTCACTTTCTGCTATAAGGGTGGAGTCATCTGCATATCTGACGTGACTAAGTGACTGATATTTCTCCCGGCAATCTTGATTCCAGCTTGTGTTTCTTTCAGTCCAGCGTTTCTCATGATGTACTCTGCATAGAATTTAAATAAGCAGGGTGACAATATATAGCCTTGACATATTCCTTTTCCTATTTGAAACCAGTCTCTTGTTCCATGTCCAGTTCTAACTGTTGCTTCCTGATCTGCAAAGAGGTTTCTCAAGAGGGAGGTCAGGTGGTCTGGTATTCCCTTATCTTTCGGAATTTTCCACAGTTTATTTATCCACGCAGTCAAAGGCTTTGGCATAGTCAATAAAGCAGAAATAGATGTTTTTCTGGAATTCTCTTGCTTTTTCCATGATCCATTGGATGTTGGCAATTTGATCTCTGGTTCCTCTGCCTTTTCTAAAACCAGTTTGAACATCAGGAATTCACGGTTCACGTATTGCTGAAGCCTGGCTTGGAGAATTTTGAGCATTTCTTTACTAGCATGTGAGATGAGTGCAATATTCACATTTATATATGTATGTGTTTTCTTTCCCCTAGTCTTTTTTATTGTACTTTGTTACAGGTTTTTGAATATAGTTCCCTGTGTCATATAGTAGGACCTTTTTATTTATTAATTTTATATAAAGTAGTGTTTATCTGTTAATCTTCAGTTCATTTCAGTTCAGTCGCTCAGTCGTGTCCGACTCTTTGTGACCCCATGAATCGCAGCACGCCAGGCTTCCCTGTCCATCACCAACTCCCAGAGTTCACTCAGACTCACATCCATTGAGTCAGTGATGCCATTCAGCCATCTCATCCTCTGTCGTCCCCTTCTCCTCCTGCCCCCAATCCCTCCCAGCATCAGAGTCTTTTCCAATGAGTCAAGTCTTCGCATGAGGTGGCCAAAGTACTGGAGTTTCAGCTTTAGCATCATTCCTTCCAAAGAAATCCCAGGGCTGATCTCCTTCAGAATGGACTGGTTGGATCTCCTTGCAGTCCAAGGGACTCTCAAGAGTCTTCTCCAACACCACAGTTCAAACACATCAATTCTTTGCCGCTCAGCCTTCTTCACAGTCCAACTCTCACATCCATACGTGACCACTGGAAAAACCAGAGCCTTGACTAGAGGAACCTTAGTCGACAAAGTAATGTCTCTGCTTTTGAATATGCTATCTAGGTTGGTCATAACTTTTCTTCCAAGGAGTAAGCGTCTTTTAATTTCATGGCTGCAGTCACCATCTGCAGTGATTTTGGAGCCCCCAAAATAAAATCTGACACTGTTTCCACTGTTTCCCCATCTATTTCCCATGAAGTGATGGGACCAGATGCCATGATCTTAGTTTTCTGAATGTTGAGCTTTAAGCCAACTTTTTCACTCTTCTCTTTCACTTTCATCAAGAGGCTTTTGAGTTCCCCTTCACTTTCTGCCATAACGGTGGTGTCATCTGCATATCTGTTAATCTTATACTTCTAATTTATCCCTCCCCTACCCCCTTCTCCTTTGGTTGCTGTAAGTTTGTTTCCTATGTGTTCTAGTCTGTTTCTGTGTCATAAATCAGTTCATTTATATTGTATTTTAGATTGTACATGTAAGTATTACCATATGGTATTTGTTTTTCTCTTTCTGGCTTACTGCACTTGGTATAATAGTTTTGGTCCAACCAAGTTGCTGCAAATGGCATTATTTCATTCTTGTTTTTATGGGTTAGTCATGTTCTATTGTATATAGGTACCACATCATCTTTGTCCTAAATGTCCATCACATTTAGGTTGTTTTTGTATCTTGGCTATTGTAGATGTGCTGCTATGAACATAAAGGTACATGTGTCTTTTTAAATTGAGTTCTCTAGTGTTCTATCCCAGGAATGAGATTACTGGATTTAAAAGTGTCTGTTTATAGCAAATAATCTAAAACTTCCCCTTGTATGTTATAATTTATAATTGTATTTTGCAAATTGTGCTTATTATAACTTCTATTGGTTTTGTTTTTATGACTGGTTGTGATTTTTACTTAAGAGTAACTGATGTGCTCTCTACATAGAATAATACAATATGCATAACCAGTTTTTCAAAAATTTTAATTATATTCTACTTTTTATCTAAATAATTTTGATAGAATTTTGCATGTGTGTTTTAGAATGAATTATTTTTACATTTGCTTTAATTCTTCATTTGCTATTCTATTGTGAGAATAAATATACTTCAAAATTGGAGGTACACTTGGACTTACATATGATCAATATTTATATTTTGTTAAAAATAATACATTTTAAATAATTCATTAATAATACATGAACACATTAATGTAGTACAATTCACATATAAAGGATGATAAATAAATATCCAAGTCAATAGATAACAAGAGTATGCTAATTACTGCAGATAGCAAGAGTAAGTTAATTATGGCATCTGAATTTAATTTTAAACTTCCCAAAGTGAAATCTGTCTAGAAACACTTGATCATGGAAGAAAGAAATTTTTATGTTCTTTTTTAGTTTAATTTTTGTGGGGCATGCATTGAACAGGTTTGAAACCCAATAAGCATATTTGTATAAACCCAGCTGTGAAATTTTTTACATAAAAATGTTTACCTACATTTAGTTTGGTTGACACATTATATTTGAGTACTTTGTTAAAGTATACAAACTGTCATGAATATCTTATTAGTAGTCCAACTAAGAATTAAGCTTATATTATTGGAAGATTCTATAATCTTTTATGTCTGATCAAATTATATCACTGTCAATGTATTTGGTGATATTTAAATTATCTGAATGAAATTTGTATTCATGAGAAATGTCATACTCATAGATTTAAGGTGCTTTAATTTTTTTGACGTGAACATCTTGTTTTGGTGAGAACACCTTTTTGGTCAACACCATTTTATCTTATGTAAAACTTGTTATAAATAATAAACTTGATAGTTATTTAAGCAACTTTGGTGATTAAAAAACTGTGTAAAATTCTTTAATGGAAATTATTACCTGCTTTAAATATTTTAATAAAGCACTGTTCTTATAGTTTTCTTTATTGTGAAGAAGATTTTAATTTTAATTAGATCCCATTTGTTTATTTTTGCTTTCATTTCCAGTATTCTGGGAGGTGGATCATAGAGGATCCTGCTGTGATTTATGTCAGAGAGTGTTTTGCCTATGTTCTCCTCTAAGAGTTTTATAGTTTCTTGTCTTACATTTAGATCTTTAATCCATTTTGAGTTTATTTTTGTGTATGGTGTTAGAAAGTGATCTAATTTCATCCTTTTACAAGTGGTTGACCAGTTTTCCCAGCACCACTTGTTAAAAAGATTGTCTTTAATCCACTGTATATTCTTGCCTCCTTTGTCAAAGATAAGCTGTCCATAGGTGTGTGGATTTATCTCTGGGCTTTCTATTTTGTTCCATTGATCTATATTTCTGTCTTTGTGCCAGTACCATACTGTCTTGATGACTGTGGCTTTGTAGTAAAGCCTGAAGTCAGGCNCTCATGTACACCCGAGATGGATTCATGTCAATGTATGGCAAAACCAATACAGTATTGTAAAGTAAAATAAAGTAAAAATTAAAATTAAAAAAAAAAAAAAGAAAACTTAACTTGCAACTCTCCAGTTGTGTATCATTCTCAGTCGACATTGTTGCAGGAAGGGAATCATGTACTCAGCTCCAGATGCTGAATTCACTGACACAATGCTTTTGTTCTCACCCTCAGTAAGACAAACTGTTTAAATCATTATGTACTTCTTTTCCGGCTAAGGCTCCTTGTCCTGACTGGCTAAATAAACCATGGAGTATCACCTTGGAAAGAATATGTGGCAGAAGTGACAGTGTTTAAATGCCCACAGATGCTGGGCTCTGAGAGCTCCCAGCTGATTGCAAAGTCACTGTTTGCAATTTACTTCTGGCAACTGTTGCCATTTGGCACAATGCTAATAGGCCCCCCTTGGGAGTTAGCGCTGATGCTTCCTGGATAACTCACTTTTCAAATCACCCAAGTGAGTCAAGTAATTTCTCTTTGCCAGCATGAATTACGCCACCAGTGGTAGTAATGAATTCATACTGTTAAACCAATGCAGATTACTCTAATTTCTACATTGTTCTGATTAGTACCAAATATAGAAAGGCAGGCTGTTATCAAGAGCCAGATACCTACAGCTTTGGCTACAAGGACAACAGGTAGTCATGGAAGTGGAGAGCTGACTAAGTCAGTGCCACTCACCCAAAAGCCCCATGAGTGTTTTAGAAAAAAGGATTTTGAAATATGCTTATTTCTTGCCTTCAGCGACTCATCTAGGCCGGCTCTTTGTTTTCTTATTGGGCCTGGACACTCCCGTTAAATCATTATGTACTTCTTTTCCGGCTAAGGCTCCTTGTCCTGACTGGCTAAATAAACCATGGAGTATCACCTTGGAAAGAATATGTGGCAGAAGTGACAGTGTTTAAATGCCCACAGATGCTGGGCTCTGAGAGCTCCCAGCTGATTGCAAAGTCACTGTTTGCAATTTACTTCTGGCAACTGTTGCCATTTGGCACAATGCTAATAGGCCCCCCTTGGGAGTTAGCGCTGATGCTTCCTGGATAACTCACTTTTCAAATCACCCAAGTGAGTCAAGTAATTTCTCTTTGCCAGCATGAATTACGCCACCAGTGGTAGTAATGAATTCATACTGTTAAACCAATGCAGATTACTCTAATTTCTACATTGTTCTGATTAGTACCAAATATAGAAAGGCAGGCTGTTATCAAGAGCCAGATACCTACAGCTTTGGCTACAAGGACAACAGGTAGTCATGGAAGTGGAGAGCTGACTAAGTCAGTGCCACTCACCCAAAAGCCCCATGAGTGTTTTAGAAAAAAGGATTTTGAAATATGCTTATTTCTTGCCTTCAGCGACTCATCTAGGCCGGCTCTTTGTTTTCTTATTGGGCCTGGACACTCCCGTTCACGGGTATAATCTTTGCTTCTTTTTTTCTTCTCACCGGATACAGGAGAGGCTTTCTATTTCCCTTAGTTGGCCCCCACAAGCTGTGTACATATTACATCCTTCCCTCTTTCCAAAGCACTTTTACACACCACACACACACACACACACACACACAATTAGAATGGTTGGGATGGCAAAGGGGCTGTCTGCGGGGAAGGCAACCATATTATGGAAAAGGGAGAACCCATCAGGAAGTATTTCTTAAATCAGTATTGCACTGAGAAGAGTTCTTCTCGGTGACTGTTCTCTGCTCACACAGCAAGCAGATGGGCTCGGGGCTTCTAATGAGACTCTAATTTACAGCTGGGCTGTGGGGAGGCGTTGCAGCCCAAGGGTAGTGTCCAGAAGTAAGGCGTGTACTGTAACACGGGCCTCATCCGTCCTTACGTGCTGCTGGAAGGGGTCCCACTCCTGAAGCCCAGTGGACTCAGAGCTCTCAGCGCTCCTCGGGTGAATCATAGGGGCGGGGCTGCCGGAATCTGCAGACGTGGCTGAATTCCCTGGAGAGAAACACGCCCCAGAGAAGGGAATAGACGTCCGAGCGGTGGGAGGGCAAGGGCACGTGGGGAGTACACGGAGTGCCTTTGCTAGCGGGTCCCCCAGGCCCCGCGGACTCACACTCCACACAGCGGGTGGGGGTGACTGGCACAGAGAAACTCTCAGTGAAAATGGCTTGTTCAGGAAAACCCGGCGAGACAACGGCACTGTGTTGGGAGGCTCTTAAAAGAAGAAAGAGAAAATTCCACAAACTGGCACAGCGAGGCCTTCCCTGCAGGCCCAGGCAACAGAAGTGAGCACAGCGGCTTGCAGACCAGCTCTGTCTAGGGAAGGGTGTGGACATGCTCGTGGAGAAGGGCTGGGGTAAGAGGTGGAGACAAGATGACCTTTACTCCAGTTGACTGACCAGCCTTGTTTTGAGGAACGGGTGGGAGAGA
Organism: Aepyceros melampus; assembly: GCA_006408695.1. Classification (NCBI taxonomy): domain Eukaryota; kingdom Metazoa; phylum Chordata; class Mammalia; order Artiodactyla; family Bovidae; genus Aepyceros; species Aepyceros melampus. The sequence continues at coordinate 191,947 of SJXQ01008688.1, read as the reverse complement.
CGCCTGAGGACCTCCATCAGTGCTTGGGCCAGGGAGCACCCTTATAGGTCTCAGAACACCGAGATCCTGTATTAGCAGGCGAGAGCGGTCGCCAGCGAAACCAGGGCGGCATCAACTCTTGTCCTGCCTGAGATTTTACTTGTTGAGTAACCGAGCCAACACACGCTTAACTGTTCCTATTGTAAAAGGCCCAGGAGACCCATGTTAGCCAGTTCAGCTCCTGAAAGGCTGTGATACCAGGAGCAGCGAAACCAGAATGTGCTGCAGCCTCGGGAGGTTGAGCATGGTACAGGGAGCATAACCAGGACTGCTGGTGTTTATCACTCCACTGAAGAAAGCAGACTGCAGTTATCAGTTTACAATTTTTGTGGAAAATTTCTTGTAACATTTAATTTCTATAGCTCTTTATATGTTTATTCCTTTGAGACTTGGTTCATCCTTGGCATTCAGCATGGGCATCTTTCAAAAAGCTCATATCTGGATAAATTCTCCATGCTTGTCTACCCATGGCATTTGGGTATGCTTAATTTAAAAGTTTATTTTAGATTGAAATGATTGATACATATTCTAATGTTCCTGAGTGAGGCTCTAAGTTCCTCAAGGACAGGGATCGTGTCAGATATTTGTATTATTTGAACTGAATTCTTCATGTGTGTGTGAGTGTTTGCGTGTGTGTGTGCCCCATCACTCAGTCATGTCCAATTCTTTGCGACCCTATAAGCTGTAGCCTGCCAGGCTCCTCCATCCATGGGATTCTCCTGGCAAGGATACTGGAGTGGGTTGCCATTTCCTTCTCCAGAGGATCTTCCTTACCCTGGTATCAAACCCACATCTCCTGCATTGGCAGGGAGATTCTTTACCACCAGCATTACCTGGCTTTCATCATTGAAAGAGTAAGCTTTTGTCATTGCTTTCCCCTTGACAAAAGAAAATCTCAGGTCGGACTTTTTAAGAATATTCTACCATGGCTAAGACTGGCAGTTGTCACTAAACATGTGTTTTTCTTTACTTTGAGAGTAAGAAAAATCTTAGGTTGGCCTAGATTAACCCCATAAAAACTACATTTCCCAGATTCCCTTGCAGCTAGGTGTGTGATCATGTGATAAAAGTTTTGGCCACTGGGATGTGAGCTAAGTGTTGGATGTGATTCCAAATATGTGCTGGGAAAGGGAAGGAGAGAATCTTCTTTCCTCCATATCCTGTGTCTTGCTGCTTGAATCAGAGATATGTTGATAATTATGAACCATCTCTCTTAAAGCTCACTATCTAGATATGGTAGAAAAACCAACTAAAAGAAAGCTGGGATCTCACAGTACAGTCATCATAATATCCCTGAACTGCTTGTGCCTGAACTATTATGTGAGAGAGAAATAAAATTCTGTATTATTCAAATCTTTGAGAATATGAGGATACCACTTTGTCGTTGTGTGGTGTACATAAAAATATTTGTTCCTCCTTTCACTGATCAGATCTTGCAGCTCTTGGCACAGAATGATAGGAACAAGTTTAAAGTCAAACAATAAATAACCACATTTCAGTAGCTGGTATGTGAAATTGGCAGGATCTTTTGTATAAACTATACATTTCTAGTGTTTTAAATCTTTTCCTTTGTTTGTAGTTGTGAAGTGAGGGAAGAACCTTCCCTGTCAACGTTCTACAGCTCACACACCTACCACTTGGATGGATATCTAACTCCAAGAGAGCTAAAGTCAGATTCTCTATTTCCTGTCCTGATGCCCTGAGGTCACTCAAGTGTAGCTCCTTCCTACCCCCAACACACAGGTACTCTGAAATTAACATACTGAAGGCTGAATCTGATAAACTCTGATGAGAAACAAACTTTGGATTCTTTCACACTCACCTCCTTCTCTCCTGTTTATCCCTCTCCCCCAGCTCCTTCACCCTCCATCTCCTCCGTTACAATTGCTGCCCACCACCTACCACCACCACTGTCTTAGCCAGCGACTTGCTCACAACATCCAGGAGTGACTTTGGTACCCCTGATGAGTGCTGAGACGCCTGCTTCCCCAAGACGCTTTCCATACATGGAGTGATACTGCCTGGAGGTCCTGAACAGCCTGTCCACAGGGCTAGCCAAGTGCGCTGAATCAGGGCTGGCTGTCGGGCCCTGAAAAACTAATATGATCCTATTCTGAGATAATAAGACATTTTTGAAAATAAGGGACAAGTTTGATAGAAAGTCCTTCAGAGAGAACAGAAAGTCAAAATAACTAGTTCTAAGGGAAGTGGTGACATCGGAAATAGACAAGAGCTCGAGGATTTTTAAAAAAGAATGAAAACAATTTAAGTTGCAGTTGAAATGAGAGTTCACTACAAGTCACTTGCTGGAATATGATCAAATCTATATTTTTTTGGTTTTGAACCTAAGGTAGAGAATTCATTTACTCATGGCACACTGCCATCTTCAGTCTGGGCAAGGGTTCCCTGTCATTTGGTTTTGCTTTATTTTTCTTCTTCATCCTTGAGTCCACCTTCATCTCTCTTGCCATTGTAGGAGCCATTAGAATATATAAGCAATGCGTATCCTAGGATATGCTGTGACTTTGTGAAATAATATAGAACTCGGAATTCAGATTGGGAGTTAGGCTCAGGCAAGGCTGGCCACAACTTGGTTGGAATTAGGGTTCACATGTCTCAGACCATTTCAGGCTGTTTGCTGGAATGTGGTAAAATCTATACCGGGTTTGGGGTTTTGAATTTACGGTGGAGAAAGTTGAGATACTCATGGGAAGTTCCCATCATCAATTTCTTAGCAAGGGCCCTCTCTTAGTTTTGTTTCATTTCCTTCCTTCCTCCTTGATTCCCACCCTTATTCCCTTCTCCACCTTAGGAACCCATCCTACTATCCAAGCAGAACACGTCCTCCTGCCATTCAGTATGTGGCTTTTTGTCTTGTTGATAGTTCACTTCACTGTATAAAGCTTTTTAGTTTGATGTAGTCCTGTTTGTTTATTTTGCTTTTGTCTCCCTTGCCTGAGACATAAAAAAAAAAAAATTACCAAGATCGATGTCAAAGAGTTTCCTGCCTGTGTTTTCTTCTATAAGTTTTGTGGTTTCAGGTCTTACATTTAAGTCTTGAAATCGTTCTTGACTTGCTTTTGTGCGTAGTCTAAGAAAGTAGGCCAGCTTGAGTCTTTTGCATGTAGCTGTGCAGGGTTCGCAGCATGATTCACTGAGGAGGCTGTATTTTCCCCATTGTATATTCTTGCTTCTTCTGTTGGAGATTAATTGCCCGTATAAGAGGGGATTCATTTCTGGGCTCTTTGTGCTGCTCTGCTGACATATGTGTCTGCTTTTGTGCTGGATCCATGCTGGTTTGATTACTGTAGCTTTCAGGTAAGTTTGAAATCAGGGAATGTGATACTCCATTTTGTTTTTCTTTCTCAAGATTGTTTTGTTTATTCAGGGTCGTTTGTGTTTGAAAAATATCATTGATATTTAATAGGGATAGCCCTGAATCTGTAGATTGCCTTGACTAGTCATTTTAAAAATATTTATTTTTCCAATCCACGTGCACAGTACATCTTTCCTTCCGTTTTGTGCCCTTTCAACTTCTTCATCAATACCTCGTAGTTTTCTGAGTACAGCTCTTTATCTCCTTAGTTAGATTTATTTCTAATTATTTTATTCTTTTTGGTGCAGTTGTAAATGAGATTTGGAGAAGGAAATGACAACTCAGTCCAGTGTTCTTGCCTGGAGAATCCCAGGGATGGGGGAGCCTGGTGGGCTGCCGTCTATGGGGTTGCACAGAGTCGGACATGACTGAAGCAACTTAGCAGCAGCAGCAGTAAATGAGATTGTTTTCTTAATTTTTCTTTCAGCAGTTAATTGTTAGTATATAGAAACACAACAGATTTCTCTATATTGCTTTTGTATTCTGCAAGTTTACCGAATTCATTGATGAGTTCTGGTACCTTTTGGTGGTTGGTTTCTCTAAGATTTTCTATGTATAGTATCATGTCATCTGCAAATAGTGACAGCTTTACTGCTTCCTTTGCAATGTGAATTCCTTTTATTTCTTTTATTTATCTGATTGTAGTGGAAATTCCTAACCAATAGCCCTTTGGTTCTCCCAAATTAAGCCACATTGACCTTCAAATCCACGTGTTCTGGGAGCTCATCTTCCTGGTGCAGGACCTCCAGAATGGGGAGCCCAGTGTGGGGCTAAGATCCCCCACTCTTTGGGAAGAACCTGTGTAATTGTAAGCGATAGTTGCTCTGTGAAGAGTCATAGTTTTTGTCGGCCCATAGGAGGAGGGGAGCTCAGTGTCTTCCTACTCCAGCATCTTAGCCATTCTTCTACTTGTTTCAAATATCATTTCCAATCTGTGATCTGTATATGAACTTCACCTATTATATTTTTTATAAAGACAAGTTCTTAAATTTAATGTCTTTTCCATCCATTTATTTTTTATCTTAGAGTTTGTGTTTTTGAGTGTTGGTTTAAGAAGTTCTTCCACGCTCCAAAGCAAAAAAAAATAATATACATGTTTCGTTTTCCTTTTCCATTAGCTTTTTAGATTTTCCATTTAAGACTTGAATCCAACTGGATTTTCCCCTGTATATGGCATAAACATATTTCTTAATGAAGGTAATGGCACTTCCAAGAAAGTGAAGTTGGTTCTTAGAGGGTAAAAAAAACCCAAAATTTAGATATTATAATTGTTTATAGCTCTTCACAGGTGGCGCTAGTAGTAAAGAACTCGCCTGCCAATGCAGGAGACAAACGAAACACAGGTTTGATCCCTGGGTTGGGAAGATCCCTGAAGGAGGATCTTCCTAGAATGGCAACCCATTCCAGTATCCTAGCCTGGAGAATCCCGTGGACAGAGGATCCTGGCAGGCTACGGTCCATAGGGTCGCAAAGAGTCATACACAACCAAAGTGACTTACCACACATGCACACACACAGCCCTTCAAGGGCCATAAACAGATATATTCTATGTCCATGATATTAACATTTTATTGGTAATGGAGGCAAGTCAGGGGGAAAATATACCTAAAAAGTTTTCTTCAGAGGACAGTAATGAAAACACTGGTTGAGAAACACTGGTATAGGCTAAGAATCCAGCATTACTTTTTTCCCTAAAATGACACTTCCCTAATCTATTAAAACTTTATCAATTCTTTCTCTGAGGTCACCCCTTTTTCAAAACTGCTTTAATTATTCATAATATATTTAGTCATCTTATACATGTTAGAATAAGTACGTTGAATTCACTTTTTAAAATCACACTGAAATTTTAATTGAGGTTGAATTTACTGACTAATTTTAGAGAACTGACATCCTTACATTGTTGCTATCCTTTCCATGAGCGTGATATAGCACTCCACTTATTTAGGCTTTTGTACCCTTGAAACATTTCTCCATGAAGATCCTGTACATTGTTTATTTGGTTAAATTCAGTTTATAGTGTTGATCGCTATTATGAATGACATCACAGACGCTTCTATTTTTGGCTGACAATTGCTGATGCTGAAGAATACTATTGATTTTTGTGAGTAGATCTTGTTGTATCTGGCATTTTTGCTGAATTCTCTTATTAGTTCTAAACCTTTCTGTTGATTCAGTTGGGATTCTTATCTGAAGAGAAGAAAAAACAAGGGGAAGGAAAGGTGGAAGGGAGGAAGGAATAAAGGAAGAAAAGGATAAAAAAGAAACTGTGTACTTTCTCTGAAGTAGACAGGGAAAAGTCAGTAATCCAGTGAGCTCCCAATAGCAAAAGGAATGGTGAAGAGAATGCTTGTGGACCACACTATAATAATTGGCTGGTCTAGTTTAAGGGCACAGGCAAATCTGCTTTGCATTTCAACAGTCAGCTTATTCAATTCCACCTAATAAATGTCTACAATTATTGTTGGCTTCCTAATTCATCTGCTCAGTCCTTTTAGTCATATAATTATGACTTTCATGAATGTATTCTGTTACAGAAGGGTAGACCCACTTGTACTGCTTTATCTCAGCAAGCAGCACAGTAATAAATATTCTGTGGCTTTCTTTGAATAGTCATACTTAATAACCTCTTAACAGTCTTGCTAATACTCACAGTGAGAAGAACATTTAAGTGCATGAATTAGAAGAGGAAAAAAAATCTCTTGAGTAGTTTCCTAAATGATGACCTATCACAAGTGGCTAAGTCAAAAGTGATCACTTTTACCTGATGATCCAAGTTTATTGCTTAATAAGAGCTTCAGGAGATTAGTTGCATCAAAACATACACACCACTCCCTGAACTGAACAATATGCACAAAATAAAATTATGGTCCAGTGTAGAAAAGTTAGACAAGATTTCCATGCAAACAGATGGCTGTAGAAGCTGGAAATTTCCCAAACTATCCACGAGAAATCTACATGTCTTTAGAAACAAGTTCCTGAAAATGATCAAATCAATTGGAATGAAAATTTCTTTGCCACCTAAAAAGTCCAAGAAATCACTTGAGTAATTTCTATCAGAATGAAAGTATGGCATTTGGCAATATATAAGTATATGTACTTTAAATACCACCAAAGAGATTTCTACATAAAGCTTTTTGTAAGCTAAATGGATTTCAGAGGTAAAGCATACAGAAGAAACACTAAGATTAATTGGATTAAAGGGAACAGACTTCTCTGTATCCGTCACTGGGACATTCGGAAGGACAAATTTGTAACAATGGGATTATCCTAGCTGCCCTTTGTCCAGTAGACAAGACTCAAAGTAAAATATAATGACTTAGCAAGGAGGGAGAAAATCATAACAAAAACATTTTTATGAAGGCTATCCTGTGTAATTCTATTAAAATTATAGGAAGAACATGAGATTCAAAGGAAATGTAATGAAACAACAGAGTAGTGATTTAATGTAGGTCATCATGAAAGACAGAGCTGTCAATGACATTGTTAATTTGTTATACTTTGTACATATCTCTGTGAAAACACAAGTTCTCCTTGTGTCCTAACTAGGAACGATTAGCAGTCAGGAATTCTCCCCCCTCCTGTTGCTTTAAATCTCCTGTGCGCAGCATGGTGCATAGGTACATAGCAAATGTTCAGTCTTGGAAGTGCTCTGTTTTAAAGTCACGTGATTAGATGACTTTGCACTGTTTCTAGATGTTTTCATTATCATAGGGTTTGTCTAATAGGCGTGTAAGTTATTCTGCTTGAGCTACAATGCCGTGAATTAGTTCAGTCTAGACCAATTTCACCCCTAAGTTGGACTTTTAACTCTGCCAGATGCTCTTTGACAGTAGGTTCCCCAATACTGAAGCTCTTGCCAGGCATGCATTATGTTGTCTAATTACAGCTCTCTAGTACTCCGTAGGGTATTATTAGCTCAAGCTGTAGCTCATTTGGTCTACATAATTACAGCAGACTCAGCAGTGAATACTGACCTACAAAGGGGGGATTTCTGGGGCTATTTTTTATCTACTTCAAATGACAATAAATGTCGTTATCACTAGGACTCCAAATTTTGAGAAAGTCTGATAGTCACACTGTGTTTGCAAGTACCTTTGGACTATCTAATATCATGCTGATATTTTTAGAGCTGTTGTTTCCACTAATGATGATTGTTAATATTATTTGAACAAAAATTCATTTTTTGTTGTTGTTCTTTCCTCTGGTGAGTGTCCTGGGGGAAAACAATTAAGGGCAAAATGGTACAAAGTGTGCAAGTCTTGGAGACTTCCCTGGCGGTCCAGTGGCTAATTTCACTGCGGGGAGCTCAGTTTGACTCCTCATCAGAAAACTAAGATCCCACATGCTGCACAGTGCAGCAACAACAAAACAATTTAATTTAAAAAGTAAAATTAAAAAAATGTAATGTGCAAGCCTTAAAGAATCATTCTGTTGGCGATTCTAGCTTGTTAAGATTTTATAATGCCTATGGCATATTTCTGTTTAATCACGCAATCGTATCTGACTATTTTCAACCCTTTGGACTGTAGCCCACAAGGTTCCTCTGTCCGTGGGATTTTTAGGTAAGAATCCTGGAGTGGGCTGCCGTTTCCTTCTCCAGGGGATCTTCCTGACCCAGGGATTGAACCTGTATCTCCTGTGGCTCCTGCCCTGTGGGCAGATTCTTTACCCGCTGAGCCGTCCAGGGAGCCCAGGGCATATTCACACCTCGGTAAATCACACTTTCTTGTCATCATTGCACTTGCGTGTTTTGCAGCTTCAAACACCCCTTTTTAAGAAGCCCAGGCATTAGCCCTTAAGCAGCTGGTAGGTGTAGACGTGTTGTCCTAGGGATCAGGACTGTCTTGCATAAGAAGTACGAAAGTCTTTCGTGAACTGGGGATGGCAGTGAGGAAGGCTGCAGTTACCTGGTATTTCCTGCCCAGTGGGCTTCACAGAATCTTCTTGCTCCCTACTCACTGTTCCACACCTAGCCAGCTCTGTTGCCTTTGCCTGTGTGTTCCTCTAGGACTTACTTTCATTGCAAGAAAGGTTAAAGTGTGACCAAAGCATAGGTGTGCATGGACACTTGGTCACTCAGTCGAGCCCAACTCCTCTGCAGTCCCACGGACGGCAGCCCATGAGGCTTGTCCGTCCATGGAATTTTCCAAACAAAAATACTGCAGTGGGTTGCCATTTCCCCTCCAGGGGATCTTTCCAGCTCAGGAACAGAACCCGTGTCTCCAGCAGCTCCTGACTTGGCAGGTGGATTCTTTACCACTGAGCCACCTGGAAGCCCAAAACACAGGGCACTGAACTGAAACTGCCAATATCAGCATCGATGAACCTTTAGTTTTTTAAAAAGACAGCCTCCTGAAGATTCTTTGTACCTTTCCCTATAGAATCGTCATGGTAAGAGTTAATGCGCTTGCACACTGTTTCACACTGGTAAAGCTCTGCCAAGAAGTCTCTCCAAGTGTGCAGTTTAAATCCCATTTTATTCCGTTGCACACAATATTTTAATTCAAAGGAACTGCTTCTTAAGAAAGAACCATCACTTTTCAAACTATTTATAATTTACCTTTGAAGAATGTATTTTAAAATACTCTGGCAGAAACTAACACAACATCATAAAGCAATTATAATCCAATGAAAAAATGCTGATGATAAAAGCTATGGCTGGCTCAATGTTAAGGAGCTCTTTCCATCTCTCATGTGGAAAAATACACATGAGCAATTTTCATTTCTGTGGTTAAAAGTTCATATGCTAATATAGGCAGGAGAATTAATTAATTCAAAAAAGTCTTTTTGGTACACCTGCATAATCAGCTAACAATCTTTAGAGGACATTTATTTTATTAACATGGGAACATTTTTCAGACTTTGGTTCAACCAATGACAAATACATACACACATACTTTTCCTAACGTCAAGTCATGTTATAGTAGGGGTCTATCTGAGGCACCGTGGCATTTTCCTTACATGGATATTGCAACCATTATAGACCTGAATGACTGTTGTGAACCTGAGTGATGGGCTGCATAAGCAGAGTGGGCCTCTCTCAATAAGGGCCAGTGAAGAACAGAAATGTTAGGGCTGGTAGACGCCTTGGACATTATTTAGCCCAGAATATCATTTACAATCCAACGAAGGCTTAGAGAAACAACCTGACTTATAACACTCACACTGTTTCTAAAGGTAGAATCCAAGAGATTGTTAATAATAAAACCTTTCAGTTTGAATAAACAAATCAATTAGTAACTTACAAAAAGAATTAGACATATGCCATATGGTGTCTAATCGAGGCCTACCACTTGAAAATTTAAGGGAAATATTTGAGTTCAGCAATAGCCATCTGAGATGTATTAGAAATATTTTATAGTAAGTGCTTATGTTTATATTAGATGCCATGAATGGTTTTCAATTCAGTTCAGTTTAGTCGCTTAGTTGTGTCCTACTCTTTGCGACCCCATGGACTGCAGCACGCCAGGCTTCATGTGAATCACCAACTCCTGGAGCTTACTCAAACTCATGTCCATTGAGTCTGTGAGGGCATCCAACCATCTCATCCGCCGTTGTCCCCTTCTCCTCCTGCCTTCGATCTTTCCCAGCGTCAGAGTCTTTTCAAATGAGTCAATTCTTTACATTAGGTGGCTAAAATATTGGAGTGTCAGCTTCAGCATCAGTCCTTCCAATGAATATTCAGGACTGATCTCCTTTAGGAGGGACTGGTTGGATCTCCTTGCAGTCCAAGGGACTCTCAAGAGTCTTCTCCAACACCATAGTTCAAAAGCATCAGTTCTTCGGTGCTCAACTTTCTTTATGGTCCAGCTCTCACATCCACACGTGACTACTGGAAAAACCATAACCTTGACGAGATGGACCTTTGTTGGCAAAGTAATGTCTCTGCTTCTTAGTATGCTGGCTAGGTTGGTCATAACTTTCCTTCCAAGGAGTAAACGTCTTTTAATTTCATGGCTGCAATCACCATCTGCAGTGATTTTGGAGCCCCAAAAAATAAAATCAGCCACTGTTTCCACTATTTCCCCATCTATTTGCCATGAAGTGATGAGACCAGATGCCGTGATCTTAGTTTTCTGAATGTTGAGTTTTAAGCCAACTTTTTCACTCTCCTCTTTCACTTTCACCAAGAGGCTCGTTAGTTCTTCTTTGCTTTCTGCCATAAATGTGGTGTCATCTGCGTATCTGAGGTTATTGATATTTCTCCCAGCAATCTTGATTTCAGCTTGTGCTTCCTTCAGCCCAGCATTTCTCATAGTGTACTCTGCATATAAGTTAAATAAGCAGGGTGACAATATACAGCCTTGACGTACTCTTTCCAGATTTGGGACCAGTCTGTTGTTCCATGTCCAGTTCTAACTGCTGCTTCTTGACCTGCATACAGACTTCTCAGAAGGCAGGTTAGGTGGTCTGGTATTCCCATCTCTTTAAGAATTTTCCAGTTTATTGTGATCCACACAGTTAAAGGCTTTGGCATAGTCAATAAAGCAGAAGTAGATGTTTTTCTGGAACTCTCTTGCTTTCTCAATGATCCAGCGGATGCTGACCATTTGATCTCTGATTCCTCTGCCTTTTCTAAATCCAGCTAGAACATCTGGAAGTTCATGGTTCATGTACTGTTGAAGCCTGGCTTGGAGAAAACATTTCTAGTCAGAAAGAAGGCATTGCTATTTAACACTAAGCCTCCATAAGCATTTCTGTGGACAAGACATTATGCATTATGCTTGTCTCTGTCATTAAATGAAAAGCATTTCAAAGGCAGAGCACATACCTCACTTATCTCCCCGAGTGAGTACCTTCTGTTAATAACATTTGTTCAATAGATGTTTCTTGAATTGAAATAAATTGTCACTATTATGGTGCATCCAAACACCAAAGATGAATCCAATCTTTTATATACCCTTTCAGACTCTAATGCTTTCCCAATAAATATTTTGCAGACAGGATAGCCGATATTAAGTTTAAAAAAAAACAATAGCTTGCACAAATGGGTTTCAAAATACTTGAGAGAAAAGTACATGATGAAAACATTCATCTTTTCAAGAACTTTATTGACTACTTAAAATATCAGTATGGCATTTTTCTTGAATAGCAACTGATTTAGAAATATACTCATTGGCACTCTCATTAGTCATTTAACTGTGATCTTGAAGGTACATTGACAATCTCAGTTGAAGAAGAATGCTTTAATTCTTTATTAAGTTATAGCAGGTTGAGTGGGGAAAATAACTATAAGTTAAATAACTTATAACAAGGAAGAGTGTTATACGTCTAATGAGTCACTGAAGACATGATCGGCTAGCAGGGGTATGGTCTACCTGAGGATGAAGGGCTGGGTCTGGGTATCGTGGAGGAGGGTCTGGTAGGAATCAGCCGGAAGGAGGAGCGTGGGCAAAGGCGCAGGGACGCAGAAGTAAGGGTCAGGGTTGCGCTTCTCTTTGCTCTGGAAAGCCAAGTACTGTTTGGAGGACCAGCTGTTTTTTTTCCTTCATTTGGAGGATAATTGCTGTACAATGTTCTGTTGGTTTCTGCCCTACATCAGTGTGAATCCGTCGTACACCCTGCGTACATGCTATGTTGATTCGGTCGTGTCCGACTCTTTGCAACCCTGTGGACGGTAGCCCACCAGTCTCCTCTGTCCATGGGATTCTCCAGGCCAGGATACTGGGGATTGCCATGCCCTCTTCCAGAGTTGAACCCGAGTCTCTCATGTCTCCTGCACTGGCAGGCGGGTTCTTTAGCACTGGCGCCATCTGGGAAGCCAAGCATAGTACATCCCCTACCTCTTGAGTCTCCCTCCCACCACCACCCCCAACCCCCCTTCCAGGTCGTCACAGAGCCCCAGGCTGACCTCCCTGTGTTATATAACAGCTTCCCACACGGTAACGTATACAATTCAGCGCTGCCGCACCGGCTCTGATCAGTGGTTTCTGGCTTGTTTGCTGTGCTCCTGTGCTTCTGGGCACCTTGCCTAATCCCTCAAGTCTTGCTTGGCTCTTGCCAGCCCCACTCCCACCCCCAAACATCTGAACTCCTCCCACTGTACCCCGAAACATGCTCACCAGCTAACTGACTTTCCCAAGTCATCTTAATATCCACCATACTGGCTTGCTGTGAAAATAAAACCAGTGATGCCTGTAAGCTGGCCAGCACGATGCTTGATGAATGTTACCTCCGTTCCCCTCCGAGCGATGTCCGCTAGCTGGGACGCCCCTGCCGCCTTCACCCTCCACACACACCCAGTCCTGTGGTGTGCTTTCTTGACACACCAGCCATTTCTTCCCACCCCCAAACATCTGAACTCCTCCCACTGTACCCCGAAACATGCTCACCAGCTAACTGACTTCCCCAAGTCATCTTAATATCCACCATACTGGCTTGCTGTGAAAATAAAACCAGTGATGCCTGTAAGCTGGCCAGCAGATGCTTGACGAATGTTACCTCCGTTCCCCTCCGAGCAATGTCCGCTAGCTGGGACGCCCCTGCCGCCTTCACCCTTCCACACACACCCAGTCCTGTGGTGTGCTTTCCTGACACACCAGCCGTTTCCTGCTGGCCTCCTCTACTCCCCACGGTCTGCTGCCCGCGCGGGAAGCGGACTCTGCTCTCTGCTCCCGCACGGCCTGCTCCATCTCTCCAGTGGGAGGCTCTCCCTTTAAACCAGTGATGCCTGTAAGCTGGCCAGCAGATGCTTGACGAATGTTACCTCCGTTCCCCTCCGAGCAATGTCCGCTAGCTGGGACGCCCCTGCCGCCTTCACCCTTCCACACACACCCAGTCCTGTGGTGTGCTTTCCTGACACACCAGCCGTTTCCTGCTGGCCTCCTCTACTCCCCACGGTCTGCTGCCCGCGCGGGAAGCGGACTCTGCTCTCTGCTCCCGCACGGCCTGCTCCATCTCTCCAGTGGGAGGCTCTCCCTTCCCAGGGCTGGCCCCTCCCAGCCTGCAACTTCCTGAGGACTTGTCCTGAAATTGGATTCTAGGAACTGTGAGTCCAGAAAAGGGAAAGCTTGGGGAAACAGCTATTTTCTAATGCTCGAAGACCTGACTCATAAACGAGGAATTAGGCCAGTTTCTAAACACTCTATGCTCTTTGGTGGTCCAGTGAAGCTTATGAATGCTTTCTTAGAACAGTATTTTTAAATGCACAAACCATAACATACAGGATTACAAAGAAGCCAATTATATTGAAATACAACCAACAAAACCAGCTTGTGATGCAGCCAAGTGTATGATGTTCTATGAGCGTATATGCCCTCCTGCTGTGCGTTCCTTGCTCATTCACCTCCGTCTGAGGGGCACCTTCCTTCCTTCTAGCAAGGAAGACTAGAAAAGAGTGCCAAAGAGTAAAATTTTCAAATAATAAAATGACAGAACAAGATTTTGGGGGAATTCATCCCTGTAGTTTGACACAGAACCCACTTCTTTACAGGATTACAAAGAAGCCAATTATATTGAAATACAACCAACAAAACCAGCTTGTGATGCAGCCAAGTGTATGATGTTCTATGAGCGTATATGCCCTCCTGCCGTGCGTTCCTTGCTCATTCACCTCCGTCTGAGGGGCACCTTCCTTCCTTCTAGCAAGGAAGACTAGAAAAGAGTGCCAAAGAGTAAAATTTTCAAATAATAAAATGACAGAACAAGATTTGGGGGGAATTCATCCCTGTAGTTTGACACAGAACCCACTTCTGATGCTCTTGCCCACTTCTTTTAACCACTAATATTATTATATTTTTAATCTCCGAGGACTTTTTCTTCATGGTTGGACACTGGCAATGTACTCCAGGGAAGAAATAAGAACCACCCACTCTCAGGGGAGCTTTGTAGACTGTCACTTTGATTCTTGCTAAGCTGGGTTTCTCTGTCCTCTGGCAGACAACAGGGTGATGATTCACAAACTGAGATTTATGACTTGCTATATTCAAAAAAACAAGCAAAAAATATTCATTTCTGTCATTTCTCTCAGGAACTCATCTGAGTCACGCCCATGTCTCTCTTGGTATTTAAAAGACTGTAGTTTTCTGTGTCTGTGAGTCTGTTTCTGTTTTGTAAATAGATTCATTTGTATTATTTTTTAGATTACACATATAAGTGAAATGATATGATATTTGTCTTTCTCTGTCTGGCTTACTTAATTTAGTACAACAATCTCCAGGTCCATCCGGGTTGCTTCAAATGGCATTATTCCATTCTTTTCTTGTGGCTGAGTTATGGGGAAAGGAGAGTTGGGGAGGGATAAATTGGGAATATGGGATTAACAGATACACACTACTATACGTAAAATAGATAAGCAACAAGATTTATTGTATAGCACAGGGATCTATGCCTACAAAGGTCCGTATAGTCAAAGCTATGGTTTTTCCAGTAGTCATGTACCAATGTGAGAGCTGGACCCTAAAGAAGGCTGGGTGCAGAGGAATCGATGCTTTTGAACTGTGGTGCTGGAGAAGACTCTTGAGAGTCCCTTGGACAGCAAGGTGAATAAACCAGTCAATCCTAAAGGAAATCAACCCTGATTATTCATTGGAAGAACTGATGCTAAAGCTGAAGTTCCAGTATTTCGGCCACCTGACGCGAAGAGCCGACTCATTGGAAAAGATCCTGATCTGGAAAAGATTGAAGGCAAAAGGAGAAGAGGCCGGCAGAAGATGAGATGGTTAGATAGCACCACTGACTCAGGGGACATGAATTTTAGCAAACTCCGGGAAATAGTGAAGAATGGGGAAGCCTGGTGTGCTGTAGTCCATGGGGTCAAAAGAGTCAGGCATGACTTAGCAACTAAACAGCAACAATAGGGATCTATATCCAACATTTTGTTATAACCTATAATGGAAAGCAATCTGAAAATATATAATAAATATCCATATATCTGGGCTTCCCAGATGGCGCTAGTGGTAAAGAACCCGCCTTCAGTGCAGGAGACTGGGTTCAATCCCTGGGTCAGGAAGATCCCCTGGAAAAGGATATGGCAACTCATTCCAGTATTCTTGCTGAGAAAATCCCATGGACAGAGGAGGCTGGGAGGCTACAGTCCACAGGGTCGCAAAGAGCTGGACACGACTGAAGCAACTTAGCACAGCTCATCTATATAAATTAATCACTTTGCTGTAGATACACAATAATGTAAATCAACTATACTTCAATTTTGTAAAAGACTATATTTCTTAGTAACCATACAGCAATCTTCATACATGGATATAGACTGATAGACATAATGAGCTGGATTTGGCCAAGATAATTGCACCAAATCTTTACTGAGCCTACTGCTTGCAAGGCAGTATGTTAAACATTTTATTCTCTCATTTTGTTTAACCGAAACTTGTGAGGTATTAATATCTCTGGTCCCCATTTTATATGAATGAGCAAACGAAACAAAGGGATTGAACAATTTACCAAAGAGTGTTGGAACTGGAAGTCAATCCATGTCTGTTAGATTCCAGAGCTCAAGTTCTCTGTTTTCAATGACTAAGGAACTTTGTCAGTAATAGGCCAGGCAGGCCACTGGCAAATATTGCTGAAATACTTGGTTTATAGCTCTGCACTGAAGCCTTCTATCCATCTACAAAAATGTGCCCCAAGCTACTTTTTTTTTAAACTCTCTGTGTCTTTAATTCCTTTCAGAAAATGCTGTTAATATTCCCTTAGCTCCCTCCATGTGCTGCTTAGTGCAAGAAAAGTTATTTTTATCAAGAAAAAAGTCTTTCCTGGGGGTTGGTTTCATAAACGCAGCCGCATCTGCTGCATTTGCGAGTCTGGCTGAAGCCACTGGGGTGATGGGCTGAACTGGGACTCTGTCTTGGTGACACCTAAGACACCCCCTGCAGGACACATCCACATGGCCTCCCAAGAGGAGGAAGATCACTGGGCCAGGTCACTGCGGTGGGGAGAGGGGAGAATTGGGATCCTATAACCTGACTCAGATTGCTCACTGTTTATGAAAAGTGGCATTCACCAGGGACAATATTCTCCGTAAGGACCCTCCTTCTAGAAAAATCCTTTTAGTGCCTCCAGCTGTTTCTTGATCTTCTGCTCAGGACTTCATGATTCAAAAATAACAATTTATGGAACTGCCAGAAATTACTCAGATGATTTTTATTAGTTGAAGTCAAACACTTGCTCCCTTTTGTTTAAGCGGCCTGGAGCTGATTTGCCAAAGAATATTTTCATCAGTAAACACTGGGCTTTGCCTAATAGCCAAAGAGGACTCAGAAGTCCAGAAAATGTATTAGATACTTGTAGTAATTATTACAGTAAGAAACATTTTGTGGGAATTTATTCTTTAAGAGAATATAGGCTATAAACACTGGAATCTGCTAGAAGAGAAAAGGGAAATCTTAGGTTGTTGAATTGGAGGATTTTTGTGTTTTTCTATTTCCATGCAGCATTTTGACTTCACTTTGCAAAGCCTCAGAGGTCTTTAGATAAACACAAAGGAGAAGAAAACCTTTTTTTGAGCCAGGGAACCATTTTAGTATTTGTTCTGATTTACTTTTAATTTCTTACTTTTAGAAACTGAAAGATATTTTTTAAAACTAGTACTAATGGCTAATAGTCAAAAAGTGTTCTATCCAGTTTTTTCAAATTTTGTGAGAGATAAACTTTGATTTTCCATCTGTGATTTAAAAACAGAGGAGAGAGAGCATCAATTGTTGCAGTGTTGTGGTTTCCTATTCCACAGATGAGTTTAAATCTTTCTGGCAAATTATTCAGCAAACTGTTTAAAATTCTTAAAAAAGGTTATTTCTTCATATATTCTTTTTTCTTAATTTATTTTTAATTGAAGGATAATTACAATATCATGTTGGTTCCTGCCATAGATCACATGGACCTCATATATTTTTAATCCAGTAAATATAGCTTCTAAAAATCCAACCTAAGAAAACAGTTGCAGATGGAATTGAAGATTTACTTACAAATGCACCGCTCACAGCCATGTCAAGAGAGCAGGATTCCCCGCAGCTCAAGCTCCTGCAGTGTCTAACTGGTCTTCTATGAGCTGCAGTTGTGACACCCACCTTGTGTCATAATTTGAAGAACATTTTAGACATGGAGTTAAAAAAAAGAACTTAGAATGAAGGCTTTGCTCTGACGCCTTTGTCAACTAGCCGACTCTAGAAATTACTTTTTTAGTCTCTTATTTAACATTTTCATCTGCATCATAAAATATTTTAAGATCACCAGATTGTATTGATTTCTAGCTCTACTCTATACTAGTTAAATGAACTTGAGTAAATCCCAGTGCCTCAGTTTTTCCATCTGTGAAATGGCAATAGTAATCGTTCTTCTTTTTTTTTACTTTATTTTACTTTACATTACTGTATTGGTTTTGCCATACATTGACATGAATCCGCCATGGGTGTACATGAGTTCCCAATCCTGAACCCCCCTCCCACCTCCCTCCCTACATCATCTCTCTGGATCATCCCCATGCACCAGCCCCAAGCATCCTGTATCCTGTATCGAACATAGACTGGCGATTCGTTTCTTACATGATAGTATACATGTTTCAGTGCCATTCTCCCAAATCATCCCACCCTCTCCCTCAGAGTCCAAAAGTCCATTCTATACATCTGTGTCTCTTTTGCTGCCTTGCATATAGGGTTATCATTACCATTTTCTAAATTCCATATATATGTGTTAGTATACTGTTTTGGTGTTTTTCTTTCTGGCTTACTTCACTCTGTATAATCGGCTCCAGTTTCATCCATCTCATTAGAACTGATTCAGATGTATTCTTTTTAATGGCTGAGTAATACTCCATTGTGTTTATGTACTACAGCTTTCTTATCCATTCATCTGCTGATGGACATCTAGGTTGTTTCCATGTCCTGGCTATTATAAACAGTGCTGCAATGAACATTGGGGTACATGTGTCTCTTTCAATTCTGGTTTCCTCGGTGTGTATGCCCAGCAGTGGGATTGCTGGGTCATATGGTATTTCTATTTGCAATTTTTTAAGGAATTTCCACACTGTTTTCCATAGTGGCTGTACTAGTTTGCATTCCCACCAACAGTGTAAGAGGGTTCCCTTTTCTCCACACCCTCTCCAGCATTTATTGCTTGTTGACTTTTGGATCGCAGCCATTCTGACTGGTGTGAAATGGTACCTCATTGTGGTTTTGATTTGCATTTCTCTGATAATGAGTGATGTTGAGCATCTTTTCATGTGTTTGTTAGCCATTCGTATGTCTTCTTTGGAGAAATGTCTATTTAGTTCTTTGGCCCATTTTTTGATTGGGTCATTTATTTTTCTGGAGTTGAGCTGCATAAGCTGCTTGTATATTTTTGAGATTAGTTGTTTGTCAGTTGCTTCATTTGCTATTATTTTCTCCCATTCAGAAGGCTGTCTTTTCACCTTGCTTATAGTTTCCTTTGTTGTGCAGAAGCTTTTAATTTTAATTAGATCCCATTTGTTTATTTTTGCTTTTATTTCCAGTATTCTGGGAGGTGGATCATAGAGGATCCTGCTGTGATTTATGTCAGAGAGTGTTTTGCCTATGTTCTCCTCTAAGAGTTTTATAGTTTCTTGTCTTACGTTTAGATCTTTAATCCATTTTGAGTTTATTTTTGTGTATGGTGTTAGAAAGTGATCTAATTTCATTCTTTTACAAGTGGTTGACCAGTTTTCCCAGCACTTGTTAAAGAGATTGTCTAATCAACCTGCCTGACTTCAGGCTTTACTACAAAGCCACAGTCATCAAGACAGTATGGTACTGGCACAAAAACAGAAATATAGATCAATGGAACAAAATAGAAACCCCAGAGATAAATCCACACACCTATGGACACCTTATCTTTGACAAAGGAGGTAAGAATATACAGTGGAGTAAAGGTAATCGTTCTTCTTATCTAGAGTTGTTTTGAGGACTCAAGTTGGTGCTAGTGGTAAAGAATCCACATGCCAGTGCAGGAGACACAGGTTTGATCCCTGGGTCAGGAAGATTCCCTGGAGAAGGGAATGGCAACCCACTTCAGTATTCTTGCCTGGAGAATTCCATGGACAGAGGAGCCTGGTGGGCTACAGGCCATGAGGTCGCAAAGAGCTGGACATGTGCCTGCGCGCACACACAAAGGAGTTACTTGTGAAGGTGGCTTGTCAGGGCTTGGCATTCATCAAGCCCTGTGTTAAATGAATCTGCACAATGAAAGTAACGACCTCTGTTTCACCGAGGTGATGGAAGGATTACATGGGAAGACATTCGTGAAAGTATTCTGTCAACTACAACACCCTTCAGAAGCAGTATGCCGTTATTAAGGAGATAGTCGGGAGTAATGTTAACCTGAAAACTGTATGGAAGGGAGTCTTTCACTTGCTGGAAATCATGTGTTGGAGAGGTAACTGACTTAGCAGACCAGAGGAAATTGAAATTTAATTCTGGTCAGACAGAAACTAGTCTAGAGTGGAGCTGGTGGCGGAAGCAACAGCACCAAGGAAAACTGAGGCTGGCGGGTTGTCAGCTGTGCTGACTGTGTCAGAGGGGCTTTCCTGACACAGGCTGTGTAGGATGTACGCAAACAGATTAGATTTCTGTTTACAGCCATAAAGATGTGATCAGCTAAGGTTAGTTACATTATTAGTAACAAAGAGTAATTACTGTAACACAGGTTGTAGAACTATGTTTGAGACACGAGAACTGGAAAAGCATGCATGTGTGAATGGGGAAGGGAGGGTGATGGACAGGATTAAACCCTCACCTTTACCAACAGGAGGTTGAGCCATGGAAGTATGAGTCAGATAGGACTTCCCTGCTGGTCCAGTGGTTAAGAATCCGCCTGCCCACGCAGGGGACGTGGGTTGGATTCCTGGTCTGGGAAGATTCTTCATGCTATGGGGCAACTGAGCCCATTTGCCACAATTACTGAGCCTGTGCTCCACAAGAGAAGGCGCCACAATGACAGGCCCCTGCACCCCAACTAGGGAGGAGCCCCCACTCACCCCAACTAGAGAAAAGCCTGTGTGCAGCAGTGAAGACCCAGCACAGCCAAATAAACACAAATGTAAACAGAGAGTCAGACAGATGGAGATTGAAATACCAACATCTCTTCTGAGAGACAAGATTTGGGCCCAAGAAGTTTGTGGGGAAGTGTTTCACTGCAATGGCACCCCACTCCAGTACTCTTGCCTGGAGAATCCCATGGACAGAGGAGCCTGGTGGGCTGCAGTCCATGGGGTCACGAAGAGTCGGATACGACTGAGCGACTTCACTTTCCCTTTTCCCTTTCATGCACTGGAGAAGGAAATGGCAGCCCACTCCAGTGTTCTTGCCTGGAGAATCCCAGGGACGGCAGAGCCTGGTGGGCTGCCGTCTATGGGGTCGCACAGAGTCGGTCACGACTGAAGCGACTTAGCAGCAGCAGCAGCAGCAGCAGTTTCTAGAAAGTGAAGTAAGGATGTGGGGGAAAGAAAGAGAGAAAGGAAAAGAGCCAGGAAAGAAATGATGCCAAGTCCCTTGGGGAACCTTCTGAGCAACCATGTGGAACCCATCTTTGAATGATCCCATCAGAGAACAGGAAGGCTTGTCCCACTAGCTGAAGATGGTGTCTACCTCTCTGCAGTTTTGCTTCTGGTAATTCAACTAAGAGTGCCCTTGGAGAAGTGAAGCGATGCAGGAATTGTCGCTACAGGATGGGAGTTGTCACTACAGCCGCAGCAGGTGAGCTCAGAGTGGCAGGGGCTTGGGGGAAGGGGCATTAACAGATTCTGTCAAACAGAAGGTGGAGTGAAGCTTGGAAGGTGGATGTCCTAATATTTCAACCATGAGTTCGGCAGACTTAGCTCCTCCATCACTGGCCTCAAACACTGGCAGGCTCTGGCCAATACATTCACAGATAGGGAAGCAGAGCTGCAGACGCCGTGCCTTAGGTGTAGGCGCACCCAGGAGGAAGAGGACGGGGCTCTGGTTGGCCTGCTCACTGGCCAGGCGTGCCACTTCTCCCTGGGGAGGACATGAGGCGGGTGGAAGGGGCATTAACAGATTCTGTCAAACAGAAGGTGGAGTGAAGCTTGGAAGGTGGATGTCCTAATATTTCAACCATGAGTTCGGCAGACTTAGCTCCTCCATCACTGGCCTCAAACACTGGCAGGCTCTGGCCAATACATTCACAGATAGGGAAGCAGAGCTGCAGACGCCGTGCCTTAGGTGTAGGCGCACCCAGGAGGAAGAGGACGGGGCTCTGGTTGGCCTGCTCACTGGCCAGGCGTGCCACTTCTCCCTGGGGAGGACATGAGGCGGGAGAGACTGCAGGGGGGATGATCCAGAGTCTCTATGTGGAGACAGAAGCCCAGGAAATGGACAGCCCCAACAGAAACCAGTGTATAAAAGCTAATAAGGAAAGAAAGAAAGGAAATTGTATTCACTTGTTATTTTGGAGTATCAAGGTATTAGTTCGGTTGCTCAGTCATGTCTGACTCTTTGCGACCCCATGAATCACGGCACGCGCGGCCTCCCTGTCCATCACCAACTCGCAGAGTTCATCCAAACTCATGTCCATTGAGTCGGTGATGCCATTCAGCCATCTCATCCTCTGTCGTCCCCTTCTCCTCCCACCTTCAATCTTTCCCAGCATCAGGGTCTTTTCCAAGGAGTCAGTTCTTTGCATCAGGTGGCCAAAGTATTGGAGTTTTAGCTTCAGCATCTGTCCTTCCAATGAACATTCAGGACTGATTTCCTTTAGGAGGGACTGGTTGGATGTCCTTGCAGTCCAAGGGACTCTCAAGAGTCTTCTCCAACACCACAGTTTAAAAGCATCAATTCTTCAGTACTCAGCTTTCTTTATAGTCCAACTCTCACATCCATACGTGACTACTGGAAAAACCATAGCCTTGACTAGACGGACCTTTGTTGACAAAATAATGTCTCTGCTTTTTAATATGCTGTCTAGGTTGGTCATAACTTTCCTTCCAAGGAGTAAGTGTCTTTTAATTTCATGGCTGCAGTCACCATCTGCAGTGGTTTTGGAGCCCCCCAAAATAAAGTCTGACACTGTTTCCACTGTGTCCCCATCTATTTCCCATGAAGTGATGGAACTGGATGCCATGATTTTAGTTTTCTGAATGTTGAGCTTTAAGCTAACGTTTTCACTCTCCTCTCTCACTTTCATCAAGAGACTCTTTAGTTTCTCTTCACTTTCTGCCATAAGGGTATATACTGGAAAAATCAGTTATCTGTTGGAAAATGGTAATCAGGACAAGAGAGAGTAGATGAGACAAGGGACTGCTGTTTTTCATATAGGTTTAATCATACTCTTGGACTATTTCATCTGCATACTGAGTCATAATTGCCTATTACTCATCCATTTCTCCCAGTGGACAAAAAAGCTATATGGCAGATCCATCAAATTAAAGGTCAGGGGGAGTTTTTAAAATAGGCGTGACAGAATAATCCTCATGTTAAAAAGTTCTATGCAAATATTTTTCACTATTATAAGGAAGAAAATACAAATACATACTAAAAATTCTTTAAAAAATAAAGAAAAGATGAGGTACAATCACTAATATGTTGGTTCAATGTATTATGCATGAGTCGCTTCAGTCGTGTTCGGCTCTTTTAGACACTTTGGACTGTAGCCTGCCAGGCTCCTCTATCCATGGATTTCCCAGGCAAGAATACTGGAGTGGGTTGCCATTTCCTTCTCCAAGGGATCTTCCCAGCCCAGGGATCAAACTCGAATCTTTCAAGTCTCCTGCATTGGCAAGTGAGTTCTTTACCACTAGCGCCATCTGGGAAGCCCCTACATATTATAAACCTAAGTATTTGAAATTATTTCAGTAATTAGTTCTAAAAAGCAACAATGAAAATAAATTTAAGAGCATGAGTAAACTATGCTAGTCCAAACACCTCTGCTTGATTGAAATGTCTCGGCCTGTTGGGATATAAATGATACAAGTTAGGTTCAGTTCAGTTCAGTTGCTCAGTTGTGTCCGACTCTTTGCGACCCCACGAATCGCAGCACGCCAGGCCTCCCTGTCCATCACCAACTCCCGGAGTTCACTCAGAGTCGTGCCCATCAAGTCAGTGATGCCATCCAGCCATCTCATCCTCGGTCGTCCCCTTCTCCTCCTGCCCCCAATCCCTCCCAGCATCAGAGTCTTTTCCAATGAGTCCACTCTTTGCATGAGGTGGCCAAAGTACTGGAGCTTCAGCGGTAGCATCATTCCTTCCAAAGACATCCCAGGGCTGATCTCCTTCAGAATGGACTGGTTGGATCTCCTTGCAGTCCAAGGGACTCTCAAGAGTCTTCTCCAACACCACAGTTCAAAAGCATCAATTTTTCGGCGCTCAGCCTTCTTCACAGTCCAACTCTCACATCCATACATGACCACAGGAAAAACCATAGCCTTGACTAGATGGACCTTAGTTGGAAAAGTAATGTCTCTGCTTTTGAATATGCTATCTAGGTTGGTCATAACTTTTCTTCCAAGGAGTAAGCGTCTTTTAATTTCATGGCTACTTAATGTAAAATGCAAGAAAACTCTGGACTTGCAGTTAAAAAGGTAGATTGAAGTTCTGGCTCTCCCACATACTAACTAGTTAATGTTGGTTAAGTTCTTCAACATCACTGAAACTTGGTTTGCCCCTGCAGAAAGGGGGAAATAACTGCCTTCACAGGATTATTGTTGAGATGAAGTAAAATAATATATGAAAGCACTGTAAACAACTATATGGATGTGTATATATGAATAGGCATATAGTTTTAAATCCTTCTTTAAATATTAGGTTTTGAAACAAAAAAAAGCTAACTATAGATTAGAAAGTATATTTTATTTTATTATTTTTTTTAACTTTATTTTACTTTACATTACTGTATTGGTTTTGCCATACATTGACATGAATCCATCTCGGGTGTACATGAGTTCCCAATCCTGAACTCCCCCCCTATCTCCCACCCCATATCATCTCTCTGGATCATCCCCGTGCACCAGTCCCAAGTATCCTGTATCCTGTATCGAACATAGACTGGCGATTCATTTCTTACATGATAGTATACATGTTTCAATGCAATTCTCCCAAATCCTCCCACCCTCTCCCTCTCCCTCAGAGTCCAAAAGTCCGTTCTATTCATCTGTGTCTCTTTTGCTGTCTCACATAGAGGGTTATCATTACCATGTTTCTAAATTCCATATATATGTGTTAGTATACTGTATTGGTGTTTTTCTTTCTGGCTTACTTCATTCTGTATAATCGGCTCCAGCGTCATCCACCTCATTAGAACTGATTCAAATGTATTCTTTTTAATGGCTGAGTAATACTCCATTGTGTATATGTACCACAGCTTTCTTATCCATTCGTCTGCTGATGGACATCTAGGTTGTTTCCATGTCCTGGCTATTATAAACAGTGCTGCAATGAACATTGGGGTACATGTGTCTCTTTCAATTCTGGTTTCCTCAGTGTGTATGCCCAGCAGTGGGATTGCTGGGTCATATGGCAGTTCTATTTGTAATTTTTTAAGAAATCTCCACACTGTTTTCCATAGTGGCTGTACTAGTTTGCATTCCCACCAACAGTGTAAGAGGGTTCCCTTCTCTCCACACCCTCTCCCACACAAAGTACAGTTGTAGATAAATATTACCATGCCGAGGTGCTGGCTAGTACCCTAGCATACTTGTAACAATCTTGTGTTTTTTAGCCTACAATTTAAAAAGTCTGACTATAAAGATAACACCTGTGTGTGTGTTACCCACTTGTCATGTCCTACTCTTTGTGACCACATGGACCGTAGCCTGCCAGGCTCCTTCCTCTGTCCATGGGATTCTCCAGGCAAGAATACTGGAGTGCGTTGCCATTCATTTCTCCAGGGGATCTTCCCCTGGGGAAGGGATTGAACCTGGATCTCCTGCATTAGAGGCAGATTCTTTACTATCTGAGCCACCAGGTAAACCCTATAAAAGTAACATGTTCCTATTAATATATATCCTCAAATATATCTTCCAAAAAATAACTCTTAATGGCCACAAAACATTCCATTAAGCAGGTGCACAGTAATGTAACATCTTATTCCCCTGGAGTAGGAAAGGGCAACCCACTCCAGTATTCTTGCCTGGAAAATACCATGGAGAGAGGAACCTGGTGGGCTACAGTCCATGGGGTTGCAAAGAGTCGGACAGAACTGAGCACACATGTGTGCATGTGCGCACGCGTGCACACACACACACACACACACACACACAGAGTTGGATTGTTTCCAACTTTGCAGTGTTATAATTAACCTGGGGTAAAAATGCTCCTACACAGTTGTTGCACCCTGAGTCATAACTGCCTACGTACTCATCCATTTCCCCCAGTGGACAATAAACATTGTGAGAGACTATTCCTTTTTGGCTACTGTTCCTTAGTTCCTAGTGTTTCCCCTGGCACATGGTATCTACATATGTAAACATGTGTTGTGGGAATGAACAAAGGAAATAATTAACAAATACTGGTATTTCCCCACAGAACTCAAGGGGTATTGCAGAAGAACCGAACAAAATAAGATAATCTTCATGAAAGTCCTTTGTGTTTTTTAACTTTATCTTTTACTCTGCATTACTTTTGCTTTTTTTTATTGCTACCATAAACCAGGACAATAAGAAAGAGATGTTTGAGAGGCAGGTGTGGGTGTGGGTGGGGTCCTGTCGGGGGGACAGGGGTGGGATACACCTCTTCCTGTCCCAGTTGCTGGCAAGCAGGCTTTATTTAATTCTGCCTTGGCAAGGACGAAGCTTTCATCTTAATGGAATCTTCTGCAGGGCAGTTACATAGCTATTTCAAGGCAGGAAGGAAAAAAGAGAAAAGAGAATGACTGTGTGGGAGAGGAAATTATGGAAGGAAAACATTTTTTCTCATTTTCTACTTAAAGTATGAGTTACAGACACACAAAGGGGAGTTTATGGAAAGAAATGCAGATTGCAGCAGTGAATCCCTCTCTATGTTTAAGCTCTATGCTTGAGGCCAACAAAAATGTGTATTTACTAAAGTCTGGACATAGCGTGCTGTTCCAGGGTACCACACTGTAACCACACTAGAGGTTAGACAGTCTTGGAGGTGGTGTGTGTTTTACAGGAGGAGTGATATACTAGGGTAATTTCTGCACAAAGAAAAGAGCACAAAGGAACATTTTGGGTGATGGAAATAATTCCTAC
Source organism: Aepyceros melampus (assembly GCA_006408695.1). NCBI lineage: Eukaryota > Metazoa > Chordata > Mammalia > Artiodactyla > Bovidae > Aepyceros > Aepyceros melampus. The sequence continues at coordinate 165,404 of SJXQ01008688.1, read as the reverse complement.
CTATGTTGTTTGGGGTGGTGGTTACATGGGAGTATACAGTTTTACTCAACAATTCAAACTGAATGCTTAAGATCTCTGTGCATTTTACTGAATGTAAATTATACCTCAGTTTAAAATATTAAATAACAAGATTTTTCTGGTAACAAAAATAACATGCATTCATTCCGGAAAGTTTAGAAAATATAGACAAACACAAAAGAAATATAAAAATTACTTGGACTTTCACTGCCCAGAGATAATATGCTTGGGTCATTGTTATTTGACTTTTCATTGCTACAGCATTCCAGGTACAAGGTTACCCAAGACAGCAATAGTTACCATGATATGGATATAGTTAGCTAATGAGCTGACTGCTTATAAAGTCCATGCCCACCCAAACATCCTCAGCTTTGAACTCACTCCCATCCCACCCATCCTGTCAAAGAGCTTGTAAGCAGCTTTTCCCTGCATGTTGGATGTAAACATCCACAAACGTCATGGAAATTGAATCAAAGTGGGTTGTGGATTTTTTAAAAACAAGGTATGTTTCATAAAGTCAGTGACCACAGTGTTGGCAAACTGCTGGGTCACATAAAAACCACAGAAAAGGGAGGCATTAGACTCGATTGATGTGCATGTACTGAGAGAAAATAAGCAAGGATGATGATAAGCCCTTCAAAAGAGAATGTTTGATTATCAAAGATGGAAAAAAGCCTTTGGAAAATATTAAAGCCCTAAAATTATTTTTGTTACAGAAGTTTTGATAGTACCACAAATTTCAAATGTAAAGTAGAGAAGAAGGTTGTATAATACTGTCATTCTATTTTTGTCCAGAAGAAAAGCCAAAATATCAGTATTTTAAAAATTAATTCTCAATGAAATATTTAAAAAGAACTAGTTCCTGTAACACAGTTTCACAAATATTACTGCGTGTAGGAATCACGTGAAAATCTTGTTAGATTACAAGTTATGATTCAGTTAGATCAGAGAAGGGGCCTCGGACTCTGCATTTCTAACAATCTCCCATGAATGCTGATATGGTTAGTGTTTGGACCTTACTTTGAACACCAGGACTGTAAAATTGTGATTTAAGCAGATTCACTTTAAGTGGCCTTTATTCAATTCTCATTAGCTTTGAGTATTGAGAAAGACTTCCCTATATTTCCAGCTCTTTCCAATTTAAATGTCCTAGGTATACACAATACATGGTTCTCACATTATAAACACAGTCATCTGGACAACCTGTTTAAGCATAGATTGTTGGGCCCCACAAAAGCTTCTCTCTTGGTAAATCTGGGGTGGGGTCTGAAAATTTGCCCTCCTAACTTGTTCCCAGGTGATGTTAAGGTGCTAGTCCTCCAGCCATGCTCCATGAAACACTGGCTTAGAATGTCAATAACTTCCAGGGGGTTGCTCACAACACCTAAAGGACACATTCTGTTACACTTGCAAACACAGAGTATGGTAGAATTCGTTATGCATCATGTGAACAGGCCCAAACACGTAGCTGAATGTTCCTGGAACCAATGCTTACTGAACTCAGTGATCCAGTTCACTGTCCAAGGGTTCAGCTTGACTTTGTATGTGAAGGTTAGTGGCCACCACCCGTTTTGACTGTAAAACATCTGTATACTATCAATTATGTTTCTAAAGAGAGCAATAAGACCACCTATGTTAGATCTGCTCAGATTTTCAATTGCTTTATTTCACTTTGGCTCAGAAAGGATTCCCTCTCACTTTACACGTAGTGGCCCTGTCATCACCTTATTAATTGACTGTACGTGTGTTATGAGAATATGCAAAATATGCCCATGTTTCTATTAGTATAAATGGCTCACTACACACAGTTTCTTTGCATGGATTCTGTCAGGCAATCCTCTTATTTTGAGAGGATTACTTAGTTCAAATCAGATAATGTGTGTGTGTGAAGTCGCTCAGTCATGTCTGACTCTTTGCGACCCTATGGACTGTAGCCCGTCAAGCTCCTCTGTCCATGGGATTCTCCAGGCAAGAATACTGGAGTGGGTTGCCATTTCCTTCTCCAGGGGATCTTTCCAACTCAGGGATTGAACCCAGGTCTCCTGCTTTGCAGGCAGACGCTTTATCCTCTGAGCCACCAGTAGGGGAAATCAGATAATACAGCTTGTAAATCTACTTCCTGTATTTGTAACCTGCAATACAACACAGTAGGCAAAAAAGGAACAAACAGTTCAAGGCTTCAGTACAAATCCCTTTGCTCTGAGGAACTCCCACTCAGGATACTGTAAACCTTTTGTCACCACTCTTGGTACTGTTATTCTATAGACGGTGCGTCACCTAACCGCGTTTTCACCAGCATGCAGGTCTGCTGTTGGTTCAGTGATAAAATGGGACAGTGTCGGATGGCCCAGAAGGAAGAAGAGTTGTGCTTCAGCCCTCTCTCTGGCTCTAAAACGGTCTAGCCTACACCCTGGCTCCACCTCCTACCGTACTTGTCGTCTTCAGCAAGTGACTAGATTACTCTGTGCCTCAGTTTCCTCATCAGTGAAACGGGAGTAATAGTAACAGAACATACTTCACAGCGCCATCGTGGAACTCAGATAAGCTAATATGGGTAAGGTACTTAGAGCAGTTGCTGGCACAAATCAAGAATGTAAGAAGTAGCAACTATTTTATTACGTCCTGAACACTGAACTGAAAGCCAGGAGACCCGGGTTGCAGCCTTTAAGCAACTTGTGCAGTTGCTCTAAGCTTCCATTGTATCATGGAGATAAGCGTGGTTACCCAGCCCACCTCCCTGGGCAGGATCTGGAAAGAAACAAAATACAAACATTCACAGAAGTAACATGGGTTGGAAGTAACATCAGGTATGCATCTAGCCTAAGAATTGCTGATTTTTTTTTTTTGGTAAAAGACTAAATAATAAATATTTTAGGCTTTCTAGGTCATAAGCTTCTTTCACAACTACCCGACTCTGCCACTGTTGCAGAAAACAGCCATAGGCAATGTATAAACAAATGGGCGTGGATGTGTTCTAATCAAACTTTATTTATGGACACTGAATGATTTTCATATAAATTTTACATGATGTGAAATCTTCTTTTGATTTTTTTCAAACCATTAAATTGGCGATTCTTAGCACAAAAACAAGCAGTGAGCTGACGCTGACCTGCAAGCCATCATTTGCCGACCCTGCTCTAGTACAATGCCCGGCCTGTAACTGACATAGCGGTAGAATCACACACACAGCTGCTTTACAAACTAAAAGTCATCAGCTATAATCTGTTGGCAGCTTTGTCTGTTCTCCACCACTGCTTGAGGACCAGCAGCTCTTGCCCTATTATCACATCTGTGCTTTTCCAGGAGCTAAGGACATCATTCATCTGGAATTGGGGACCTGGCGTTATCTAAAGCTTTGATTTGACCTGTAAGTCTTTTACCCAAGCCTTGTTTTATTTCCTTGTTTTTCAATAAAATGTTAAGAATCTTTTTTAAATTACTTAAATTGCTGAAGCAATTACATAATTTAAATTATTTTAAATTACTTAAGTATTTTACTTCACTATTAAGTACAAAAAAATAATGCTCACTGTAAAATTTTCAGAAAATACAGAAAAGCAGGAATAATGAGGTGGCTCTCTCATAGTCATTCCATGCAATCAGATCAAGCTTAGTTATGTTTCCCACCTCCCACTTTGAGAGCCAGTTCCTTTATTAAAAAAAAAAAGTAAAGCAGCAATCAAGTAGTTAGACTTTCTCTGCCATCTGTCAGCATTACATCACTTTCTTGCTCCAAACATAATGTTTTTTTTTTCTTTCACTGAATTGTTTTTATTATTCTCAACTTCAGATCGTTCTATACTTTCTCCTTCCTGAGCTTTTCCCTTCATATGTGTGATAGTTATGCATGCCCCTTTCTATCATCAGCATATATCTCAACAGAGCCCTTTCTGTTTGACTACATGCATTTTTAAAAATATTTTCTTCCTCATCAGCTTTACATGTGATTGTGATTTCTTATAACCTGTGTTTCCCTAGGCACACCAACCTACGGGAAAAGTGAAACGATATTAGCAATAATAAGCAGGACTGTTTCTGACTTTCACCCACACCTCTATTTGGGACATCTAGCTATTCTCACAGAGAAGGCAATGGCACCCCACTCCAGTACTCTTGCCTGGAAAATTCCATGGATGGAGGAGCCTGATAGGCTGCAGTCCACAGGATCGCTGAGTTGGACACGACTGAGAGAATTCACGTTCACTTTTCACTTTCATGCATTGGAGAAGGAAATGGCAACCCACTCCAGTGTTCTTGCCTGGAGAATCCCAGGGACGGGGGAGCCTGGTGGGCTGCCATCTACGGGGTTGCACAGAGTTGGACTCGACTGAAGCGACTTAGCAGCAGCAGCAGCAGCATTCTCACAGCCTCATCCAGGTGCCTTCAGGAAGCTCATGGATGATCAGACAGGTGTTCATGACATGTCGGTTACCAGCTGTGTCTCCGACGATCCTCTCCTACCCTGGCCCACGTCCGTGCACTTGCTACCAAAGCCGCTGCTTCCCATGAAGGGCCTTGCTGGTGCCTGACCACTGCCGCTCCTGCAAGGGCAATCCACCCTGAGGATGCTGTCTTCTGAAGCTGCCAACCATTAAAGTCTCTCCTGCTCTTAAAGCTGGTTCCCACCGTTGCGGAGCAGTGAGGCCTCTGTTGTTGCCTCGGCCGTCAGGGCTGCTCATTGAATGTTACAGTTGGGGGCGGGGAAGTTTTCAGCTTTCTGAAAGCTCCGAGGCCTTGTGACCAAAGCGAGAACAGAGCTCTGCTCCCTGGTATGTTAGCATCAACAGATGATGAGCAACAGAGTAGGACTGTCTTGTGATCCTGGTATCTTACATAATTTATTGAAGCAGAGCTCTCGTTTCTTGTATTCCTCTCTGGTGTATGAGCCACAGGCTAAATCAGAGAGACAGACACCATGCGGTCACTTAAGAGCCCTCCATTCTCTCCATTTGGAATAAATTCTCTCCCGGGAGACCCCTGGCCCTGACATGCGCATGTGGCATATCTGAATGCCAGTGGTGGTCAAAAGTGAGACTCCAGCCAGAATCATGCCGCCGCATCAGAATCCCGCCCCCCTAAGCTGTCTCCTTCTTCTTAATCTGTTGTCCATTTTAAATGGTATTGGTCAGAAAACCAGTTATCTTTACTCTGGGCTGTTAGAAATCTGTTCTTCTAAAGTCTCCCATATGTTTTGGTAGTGGACATCTGCTGTTTTTGCAAGTCTCCTCAAGAACATTTCTCCATAAATTCTGCCTTCACCCTACTACATCATCAGTTTCCTCTCCCCATTGAATCATTCTATCAATATATAAAAAAGACAAAATACAGGGATTTCCCTGGTGGTCCAGTGGCTAAGACTCTGTGCTTCCAATGTAGGGGGCCTGGGTTCGACCCCTGGTCAGGGACCTAGATAAGCTCCTGACACAGCTAGGAGTTTGCATGCTCCAGTGAAGACTGAGGATCTTGCATGATGCAACTAAGACTTGGCACAGCAAAATAGTAAGTAAATATTAAAAAAAAAAAAAAAAAGCAACAGCTTCTCTTGATATCCCTCTTCTAGTTACTACCCCATTTCTCTGCTCCTTCTGAAGGCAAAACACATGGAATAAACTGTGTTGTATTTAATATTTATAGTCTCCAAATGCCTTTCTTCTCATTCTCTTTTGAAAAGCCTCCAATAGGGGTTTTTTGGTTTTTTTTTCAACTTACACCATTTAAACTGCTCAAGTCAAGGCCTCCATATAGTTAAATCCAAAGGTCAGTCATTTTCATTTGACCTCTTGTCATTTGACAGAGTGATCCCTTTCTCCTTGAAGCATTTGATTCCCTTTGCTTCCAGGATTTCTCATTCTCTTCAGCCCTTATCCAGACTGCCTGCTGCTTCACGCCCTCCAGTCTCCTTGGCTAATTCCTTATCATTATCCTAATGTCTAAACACTGAAGTACCTCGTTCTTGGAACTGTTGATCTTCCACACTCCTTCAGTGGTCTTATCCAGTCTTATGGTGTTAAATACCACCTACAGGAACTTGCCTGGTAGCCCAGTGGTTAAGAATCCGCTTTGCAATACAGGGGACACGTGTTTGATCCCTAGTCAGGGAACCCACTCCAGTACTCTTGCCTGGGAAATCCCATGGACGGAGGAGCGTGGTAGGCTGCAGTCCATGGGGTCACTAAGAGTTGGACACGACTGAGCAACTTCACTTTCACTTTTCACTTTCATGCATTGGAGAAGGAAATGGCAACCCACTCCAGTGTTCTTGCCTAGAGAATCCCAGGGACAGAGAAGCCTAGTGGGCTGCTGTTTAAGGGGTCGCACAGAGTCAGACATGACTGAGTCAGCAGCAGCAGCAGCAGGGAATTAAGGTCCCACATGCTATGGAGCAACTAAGCCCGAACTGCAATGAGAGATCCCATGTGACACAACTAAGATCCAGTGCTGTCAAGTAAATAAATATTTGAGCCTCCCTGGTGGCTCAGTTGGTAAAGAATCTGCCTGCAATGCAGGAGACCCTGGTTTGATCCTGGTTTGGGAAGATCCCCTGGAGAAGGGAATGGCCACCCACTCTAGTATTCTTGCCTGGAGAATTCCATGGACAGAGGAGCCTGGTGGGCCACAGTCCATGGGGTTGCAAAGAATCAGACACAACTGAGTGACGAATAGGACAGGGACCATCTATATACTAATAACTCTGTAGCTGGGGACTCTCACTCGAATCTCATGCTCATACATTCTACTGCCTTCAACACCTCCAATTTGAATCCTGAAAGTGCCTCACATTTAATGTCTTCAGTGCAACTCCTGTTCCCCAAGACCTGTTGCTTCCACAGTTTTCTGCATCTCAGTTAATGACAACTCCAGGCTTCCAATCACCCTGGTCAAAAATCTCAGTTATCCTTGATACTTTCCCTCACTTCCCTCCCCCACCACCCCACCCCTAAATCCACTGCCTTGAAAATATTTCCAGCATCTGACCTCTTTTAACCAGGTCCACTGCTATCATCTTGGTCTAAGCCATTAGTATCTCTAATCTGGATTATTACACTAATCTCTTACCTAATCGCCTGCTTTCTTCCTTTGATCTACATTTTAAAATGTCAGCTAGAGCATGTCACCAACCTGCTCAAGCGCTCCAGTAGCTTCTTAACTCAGAGTGAAATCAGAATCAGTAACCTACGAGACGTCTTACAAATCTCTGACCTCATCTACTCTCCCCTGCTCACCGTGCAAGGTACAAACCCACACACGCCCTGCTCTTTTCTTTCCCTTTCACCCAGATATTCAGAGTGTTCATTGTCTTGTCTGCTTTGGCTCACATGTGCCCTTCTCAGTGATAACCCTGCATAAACTTGCAGCACCCTTCTTGCCAGCAATCTCCGTTCCTCTTACATGTACTGTGCTATTTTTTTTCACAGCACACATAATCACCTGAACTATGGCGTGGTTTTTTGTTTAAACACTTAATTGGTTGTGCCGGGTCTTCGTTGCAGCATGTGGACCCTTCTAACTGTGGCGTGCAAACTCTCAGCTGCAGCATGTGTGACCAGCCCCCTGACCAGGGTTCAAACCCAGGCCCTTTCACTGGGAGCACAGAGTCTTGGGCACTGGACCACCACCAAGTCTGGCAACATAGTTTATTAATGCAGCTGTCTGTTGCTTTTCTCCTTCACCCCAATTGGAATGTAATGTCCTAGAGAGCAGGAACTTTTTCTATATTATTCACTGGAGTATATACCTGAATATAAAATAGGCATACATACATTAGTCCAGTTCAGCTGCTCAGTCCTCTCCGACTCTTTGCGACCCCTTGGACTGCAGCGTGCCAGGCCTCCCTGTCCATCACCAACTCCCGGAGTAGGCACTCAGTAAATATTTTTGTTGAATGAATGAATGAATCCCTAGCCCCTTCAATTCTTAGAAGGGACTCTTACTTTTCCTTCATGGGACCATTCCTTTGCAGTTGATTTGTGCCAACTTTACCTCCCCAGCTTCTCACCTAACATATTCCTGTTACGTACCTATTCCCAGCCCCCATACAGCTCACATAATTGATGTAGTGATGGGCCCACAGCACAAGCATATCCAATGATGCTCAAATTCAAGACTTCTTGGAAACTCCTGGGGAAGAGATGTTCTTTTCTAATGAGGTTGACTGCCTCATAGGACATAAGCTCAGAGTTATTAGAGACCATCTTGCCACTGTGAGAGGTGAGCTTATCTTGAGAATGAAGCCAGAACCCAGGAAAACAAATGATACCAACAGGGAAATACTGATTCCTGGGGACTTCATTTGAAAACCTGGATCCAACTGTGCCTGAGCCAATTGGAATTGGATTCCCACCACTTACAACTAAAAACCTACAACTCAAACTGCACTCCCAGTGTCCAGCTCTGATATGACATGACCTCTTGATATTTTTTCTTGATATTCTTGTCATATCTAGAATATCTAGTCCCCCTAATTGCTTCCTCCGTCTTCTAAAGAATGAAATTATCATGGAGATAAGCAAAGAAGTTTTCAAATTCTCTGCTTTTAATAAAATGGAACCTTGGAATAGTTCCAGGCCTCCTCTGTTACCAGTCTCTGTGCCAGTTAGATAGCTAGAACTCAAAAAGCAGGTTCTAGAACATTTATCTGGTTATATGGCATACAGCATACTCCTATAAAAATATTGTTTTCAGTTTCCCCTTTTAATACTGAACAAAATTAGTTTCGTTATCTTAATCTCCTTGGTGAAATTTATTTATTAAGTCAGGAGATATTTCTTAAATCCAGACTCCATACCAGGTACTTTTCTAGGTCCTAGAATGTAAAAATCAATTTTTACACCTAGCATTATCTTGTACACATGGTAGGTATTCAGCAAACATTTGTTAAGTCAGTAAATAAGTAGATGCATTCATGTGTAGACCTTCTTGAATATTCATTGCATCTCTTTCCTTTGAACAATGCCTGTCTGTTGATATATGTTAATTCATTCTAACAAGTCTTGGCAGGGATGATAATGACTTAACATTTATAAAGTAGAATACATATAATGTTTTATTTGTTGACATATTATCATTATTCTAGTTGGTAATCTTCAGGTGGGTAGGAACAAAGACTGATTGAAGTTAACTGACATAAAAGGGTGAACAATAAAATTGTTATTATATATAACAATAAAGGTGTTGTCATGTCAATTCAGGAATACCCGTAAGTAATTGCTATAATAGGAAGCGCCGAGGAGGAGTTCTGGATTCAAGACATTTCTGAGGACGTCACCAGCAGGAACTCATGAACTTGACTCTTGGCTTGCTGTTCATTATCGTGACTCATGGTGTTCCACGTGACTGCCTCCTCTGCTTGTCCTCTGGTCAGTGGGCCACTCTGGGCTTAAGCCGCCCATGGCCAGAGTCACAGAAGCATGGCCTTAAGAGGCAACTGGCACACAGCTGTGGGGAAAACTGTGGACAGTGCTGAAGACAGGGTTAGTTTAAGCCTTATTTAAAGGGGAGTACCAATCATCGCCCTGTGGGCCGATGGATCTACTGTCACCACATATCTGATTTTTCACAAGAAGCTGGAAATCCCGGGTCAAACTTCTAAGTTCTGAAGGACGGCAATGAAGGAAAGGAATGAAAGAAGGATGGGCAGGAGGAAGGGAAGGTAGAAGTACGAGAGAGAAGTAGAGAAAGAAAGTACCACATGGGCAAACACTGCACAGGCTTGTGCAAAAAAAAAAATGAGGTAACGTATCAGGCCTGACTGCTTTTTCTTAGAAAGGCCTCCTACCTACATAGTTGAACTTTGGCTGGCATCTAGGAACTTGAATTCTGCTCCCAGCTTTCCCAGAACTGGTAATAATGACTCACCGGGCTAAACTGCTTTTGCAAACAGTATGGCTTGTGCCCAGCACCTGCTTTCCTTCTGGGAGTATGGAATTTTAGTATGTGTCTGGCAAAGCCTGCCTACATGACCAGCCACCAGCAAAACCTTGGGTGCTAAATCCCTGAGGATCCTCTTGGCTGGCAGCATTTCTCACGTGTTGTCACCATTTACTGCTGGGGCAGTTGAGCATGTCCTGTGTGACTCCGTGGAGAGGACCCTTCAAAACTTGTGTGGTGCCCCGCAAGCTTTTGCCTTTGCTGATCTGGCTTTGTATCCTTTGCTGTGAGAAGTCATAGCCATGAGTATGACTATATGCTGAATCATTGAGCTTGGGAGTAGTCTCGGAGACTCCTGATACCAAGTTAAACGAAACATCTCTAAGCCAAATCCAGCCTACAGGGCTTACTTTTCAACTTCTAATCTGGGAATTACCATTGGCAGTAGAGCAATGACCCCAAAACAGAGAAACAGAGCATTTTTGCATGGCTTATCTCATTTAATCTTCACAACACTACACAATAAACTTTTTATGACCGCCATTTATACATGAGGAAACTGAGCCTTGAGAGCCGAAGCCTGCACAAAGTCACTTAATCTGTAGGTGGAAGAGGCAGGACTCAAGCTAAATCCCATTTTATTTCCATACTGCCTCTATGAAATTACGTTTTCCCTCTCATGTTAAAATTTCAAGATCATTTTGTTTATTTTCCATTTCCTATTCGTAGCATTAACATCTCAAGCTGAAAGTATTCTTATTCCTCCTCTTCTTTATCATATCGGCTTCTCTCTTACCCCATGCCAAACTTCTCTTCCTGTCCTCATTGAATAAGGCTTTCTGAGCCAGGAGGGAAAGAAGGAAGGGAAGGTGGAAATGGGCAAGGAAAGGGAGGGCTAACCTGGCAGCTTGGCCAGATTTTGCTGGCCTGATAAGTAGTCCCAATAACAGGGTCTGAAGTGGTGTGGGGAATGCAGGGTTAACCCGTGCTGGGGTCCACATCAAAGAACAGATGTTACTGTTGTTACCACCTTTCTGACTATAGTGGTATTTGTCAGAGGGGCAGTGGGAGTTTTTCCAGAGGGATCTATGTAGTTGTTCCAGGGGTTCGAAGCAGAATCTCATTCACATCTGAGAAGCAGGGGCATAGTTTGGGTATCAAGATAAGAGGGGAGAAATGTATAGGCAGATTGTTAAGGTAATAGCTGGGGTCCATGACTGAGTTATATTCTTAGGAAAAATTGGTATAAAGGTCAGGAAGCCGGGAAGAAGCCCTCTCCTAAGATCTGAACTCATAGAGTCAAAGTTAAGAAGGGGAACTGCAGCTCGATGTTTGAGCGAGTACTCCAGAGTTCTCCTTTGGTCCCCTGAATATCTAGCTTGAAACAGCAAGACTAATTCCAGCCCCTTTCTCTAAGTGGCATTTTGGGTGATACTAGAATTGAGTCAGACAGGACTGAGTGACTTCACTTTCACGTTTCACTTTCATGCATTGGAGAAGGCAATGGCACCCCACTCCAATATTCTTGCCTGGAGAATCCCAGGGATGGGGGAGCCTGGTGGGCTGCTGTCTATGGGATCGCACAGAGTCGGTCACGACTGAAGCGACTTAGCAGCTTGGCAGCAGAATTGCGTTCATAGAGCCACACACCTGTGTGTGGGCAGAGCTGAACATGGTAGGGACTGCACAATTCTTATCTGAGGAATAAATCCAGATAAGTTCATATACCTCTCTGGAAAGACTCAGCGACATACATATAATCTCAAATGATACTCAGAGAGATGCCATTTCAATGAACTCCCAAGGCTATGCACTTGTAAAGAGTCCCATTACCAGGACAAATGATTATTCCCTTACCAAACTGTACTGTGGGTATTTTGGCACTCACCTCTGAGTTAGGATCAGGCTTGTGAGCACCCTGTCCAGCTGTGTATCCACGAATACTTGCTGATCTTACACATGCCTCCTGGTGCCTTTGCAGTCCCAGTGACTGACGTCTATGGAGAATTTACTCTGCCATCTGCATGGTTATATTTACACGATCAACCCATCTCTGCTCACAATAAAGCTACAAAGCAGGCATCAGTTTTTAAAAAGTAACTTTATTTATTTATTTTTGGCTATGCTGGGTCTTCGCTGCAGCAAGCGGGCCTCTCATTGTGGTGGAGCAAAGGCTCAAGGAAGTGAGGGCTTCAGTCGTTGAGGCTCCGCAGCTCTAGAGCACAGGCTCAGGAGTTGTGGGGCAGGGGCTTAGTTGCTCTGCAGCATGTGGGGCCTTCCCAGACCAGGGATGGAACCCACGTCTCCTGCGTTGGCACGCAGATTCTTTACCACTGTGCCACCAGGGAAGCCCAGATATCACTTTTATATCCATTTTACAGGGAGGAAACCAACTTTTAGTTGTACCTGGAAATGTTCTTCGCTTCAACCAATGAACAGTTTAGAGTTAAGATGTATTCAGATATAAACCACCAGTCACACTGTCTCCCGACGCATTCACCCAAAGCCTGCCTTTATCCTGAATATTGATTTCCACCCTTTGTTTCAGTTAGCATCCAAGCTACTCTGCTGCCACCTGTTGACCAGCGCAGAGAACTGCCTGACTCAGTATCTTATTTCTCCCTCTGGGAGTGGTTTCTAGGGCAGTGAAAGTCTGTCTTTCATTCCATTTATTCCTAGCTCTAAAATGCCCATTTTATTCCATACAACCCTTAATGCATATCATTTACATCTAAAGAAGAGGTGGTCATGAGATTGATCCACGTAAGTAAAACACTTACTCCAAGAGTGTAGTCCATACGTTGTAAAATTTCAGTAGTTCCATGTACTGAATTGGTTTCTTTGCTGTAGAGAATCCAAGTGGAATGAGCCATGGCGATGTGTAACACGTTTTCTTGAAGGGAAAAAAGATGACACTGCACACATTCAGCTCTCTGCCCCTCTGCACTTCACAGCCTTCTCCTGCACTGATGTCCACAGTGTCAGATTGTCTCTAAGCTGTTGCATGATGAGGATGTCTTTGTCTGAGTCTTCACTCAGTACGTCAGATTCTATCGTGGCTTCGCCAAAAGTGGTTTCAGCCAGTATGCAGGCAAACTCTGGGTTACTCAGGCTTTCACAGTAAACTATAGAAAAGCTAAGAGCCAGCCCAAGGCCAACCGGGTGAGTCGGTTGCATCTATTCCATGTTCCTATCTAATGCCTTCTGGGGAGCTCCTTGGGAATCGTCTATGGTTTGTTTTCGATCGTCACCTTATGGAAGTAGTCTCCGTTTTCAGATGAAAGATCACTCTCTGGGTCAGCCGCGTTGGCTGTGGCATTGGTTATCCAACAGTCTCAGGGTGGTGGTACAGATGGTTCTCAGTTCAGACTCTGCGTTTCCCCAGTAGTTCTTAATCAGCTGCAATTCTTGTCAGAAGGATTTGTTTTTTGCTCAAAGCGCAATATAACTCTCCAGGTAGACCTGTGTCTCCGACGATGTCCTTGTACCCCCCTTTCCCAGAGTAGGTTGTGTTCTCATTGGATAGCTCCAGTAGGTTTTCATCTTGGTTTTCAGCCAGAGCTGTGGTTTTGACAGAATCACCAAAGTTTCAGCTTAGGTGTCCAGAGATCTTGCAAGAAAGAAGGTTAAACCTATTTCCATCCACTGCACAGCCACAGAAAGAGAAGAGTATCTGGGCAGTTGCTCACGCCAGTTGCCAAAGGGGTAACCCTGACAGGGCCGGAACTCTGGCCTCGCTGTTTGCCTGTACCAGTAAGAATTATGTTACTGGGCCCTGCCAAAACCTGCAAAACTCTCCGTCCAGCCTTAGACAGGAATTAGCCATGATGTACATTAACTCTGAGGCGTCCGTGGTCCCGATTCCCCACTCCGGGCACTTGAGGGACACCAAGTGAGACAGGAAGGATGGCACAGCTGTCAGCTGCTCTGAGCTTGAGTCTTCAGCATTTTCCCTGTACTATTCTCCAAGTCACGAACCTCATTCCATAATTCATCAGGCACTCTATCTATCAAATCTAGACCCTTAAATCTATTTCTCACTTCCACTGTATAATCATAAGGGATTTGATTTAGGTCATACCTGAATGGTCTAGTGGTGTTGCCCACTTTCTTCAGTTTACGTCTGAATTTGGCAATCAGGAGTTCATGATCTGAGCCACAGTCAGCTCCCGGTCTTATCTTTGTTGACTGTATAGAGCCTCTCCATCTTTGGCTGCAAAGAATATAATCAATCTGATTTCGGTGTTGACCATCTGGTGATGTCCATGTGTAGAGTCTTCTCTTGTGTTGTTGGAAGAGGGTGTTTGCTATGACCAGTGCATTTTCTTGGCAAAACTCTATTAGTCTTTGGCCTGCTTCATTCCGCATTCCAAGGCCAAATTTGCCTGTTACTCCAGGTGTTTCTTGACTTCCTACTTTTGCATTCCAGTCCCCTATAATGAAAAGGACATCTTTTTTGGGTATTAGTTCTAAAAGATCTTGTAGGTCTTCATAAAACCGTTCAACTTCAGCTTCTTCAGCATTACTGGTTGGGGCATAGACTTGGATAATTGTGATATTGAATGGTTTGCCTTGGAGACAAACAGAGATCATTCTGTCATTTTTGAGATTGCATCCAAGTACTGCATTTCGGACTCTTTTGTTGACCATGATGGCTACTCCATTTCTTCTGAGGGATTCCTGCCCACAGTAGTAGATATAATAGTCATCTGAGTTAAATTCACCCATTCCAGTCCATTTTAGTTCGCTGATTCCTAGAATGTCAACATTCACCCTTGTTTGACCACTTCCAATTTGCCTTGAAGTTCCAGTACTTTGGCCACATTATGCAAGAGTTGACTCATCGGAAAAGACCCTGATGCTGGGAGGGATTGGGGGCAGGAGGAGAAAGGGACGACCAAGGATGAGATGGCTGGATGGCATCATGGACTCAATGGACATGAGTCTGAGTGAACTCCGGGAGTTGGTGATGGACAGGGAGGCCTGGCGTACTGCGATTCATGGGGTCGCAAAGAGACACGACTGAGCGACTGAACTGAAATGAACTGAACTGAACTGATTCTCCAAGTAGTTTCTAAGAAGAAAAAAATAATAAGAAATGTCTCCTTTATTCAAGCGTTCCTCCTTCTGTCCCATTATTTTCAGCAATGGCAGAGCTGAAGGTTACCTGGGGAATTGCTCACCCCATAATTTCATAATTTCATAATTTCATCAGTGTCCTCATCCTCAATTCTTTGATGGTGACCTTTGACATTTCCTCAGTCTGACTGATATATTGTGCTTTATAAAATCCGGAGAAGGCAATGGTACCCCGCTCCAGTACTCTTGCCTGGAAAATCCCATGGACAGAGGAGCCTGGTGGGCTGCAGTCCATGGGGTTGCTGAGGGTCGGATACGACTGAGCGACTTCCCTTTCACTTTTCACTCTCATGCATTGGAGAAGGAAATGGCAACCCACTCCAGTGTTCTTGCCTGGAGAATCCCAGGGACGTGGGAGCCATGTGGGCTGCCGTCTATGGGGTCGCACAGAGTCGGACACGACTGAAGCGACTTAGCAGCAGCAGCAGCCTGAAGTGACTTAGCAGCAGCAGCAGCAGCTTTATAAAATCAGCTTTAAGGCTTATCTTCTAACCAGTATGCAGCCTCTAACCCACCCTAAATAGAATTTCTGGACATGCCAGAAGAGAGCAAGAGGTTTGCTCTCTTTCCTGACGCCCACCTCATCCTCTGAAGCTCTCGTTTCTGTAAACTGGGTAGAATTAAGTGAGAGTGAAGTCGCTCTGTCGTGTCCAACTCTGCGACCTCATAGACTGTGGCCTACCAGGTTCCTCCGTCCATGGGATTTTCCAGGCATAGTACTGGAGTGGATTGCCATTTCCTTCTCCAGGAGACCTTCCTGACCCAGGGATTGAACCCAGGTTTCCCACGCTGTAGGCAGACGCTTTACCGTCTGAGCCACCAGGGAAGTCGGGTGGAATTAGAGGTGCCTCCGTTTTATCTCCGTAGGTTGCGTGTTTCCAGGAACATCAGAACCCGGCCCCTCTGCTAACTGACTTCTAGTGATGCTGTTTGTGGATAACGTTCTTCAGAGATGGTGTACGAGGTTAGGGCCTTTCGTAGCCGCAGTGTAGAAGAGTGTCCTTCTCTAATTAGCTCCCTTCAGTTCCTTTAAGTGGGTATAGGAATGGGAGGGGCACTTTTTAAAGTATGCTTTTGCCGTAACCTCTTTTGCTCTTTAATTTTACAAATGAAGAAGCTGAAGGCTGGAGGGGTAAAATGACCTGGCTAAATTCACACAGCCCGACAGCAGAGAGCAGATGACGGCGCCCAGGGCTCCCGACTCACAGACTAACGCCTGTTTCTCCTGTTTCACTGAAAAAAGAAATTGCCACAGTTTTTTAAAACATTGTCTTTTCATTTAAAAGTACTTGCTCTTTCCACTCCATCATGAATTCAGTTAGTGGTCTCCCCTCAGAAGTGACTTACTATTTAAATCCAGTTTTCTTTGGGAAAATGCATTTCTAGATCTAAATACTCAGTTTTCTTATGTCGCAGTCTATGCGGGCAGTTAGAATACCGCAGGTGAGATGGCTTGAATAACAGACATCTATTTGTCACAGTTGTAGAGACCGGGAAGTTCAAGCTCAAGGTGCTCGTGGATTTGGTGTATGGATAGGCCCTCCTTCCTGGTTTTCAGCTGGTTGCCTTCTTGCTGTGCCCTCATTTGCAGAGGCTAGTAGCCTGCTCTCTGGCCTCTTCTTATAAGGCCAGTCATTCAGTCGTGAGAACCCCATCTTGTGAACTCATCTACCTAATGACTTCCTGGAGCCCATCTCCAGCCCCATCGCTCTGAGCATCAGGGCTTCAACATATGATTTTGTGCACACGCTCGCGGGTGCGTTTCCCAGCTTGGGAGAGGGATACTGACCTGCATGCCCTACTTCAGGAACTTTGGAAAAATATGTTACCTAAAAATTCCATTTTCATGAGGACCCAAAGGTGTACAAAAATAAAATTTGAAGATTTAACTATGGTATAAATTGATATGACTATGGTACTGTAATAGGGAAGAACATTTTGTATTCTATTACAAGTTAATCACTAGAAGGATGTTGCCTATAAGCTTAAGTTATACATAATGGCCAATCTCCGGGAACTCTGCCTCCAAGGTAATGAGCATTAAGCTAAAATACCTTTGTTTAACTCACAGGAACATCTTGACCAGGCCCACTCGTGAATGACTGTAAGGAGGAAGAAATTAACACATCCCCTCTAGAGGCTGATGGGAACCAGGAAGTGTTTGACTTTACTTCCTCCCCTTTTAGTATAAAAGGAGTCTGAATTCTAACTCAGGCAAGATGGTCCTTTGGGGCACGAGCCCACCATCTTCTCAGTTAGCTGGGCTTTTGGAATAAAGTCGGTATTCCTTGCCCTAAGAACTCATATCTCAATTATTGGCCTGTCATGCAGTGAGCAGTATAGCCTTAGACTCGGTGATAACAGTGCCCCACCTGCTCATGAGGAGCCTTGCACTGGAACCTCTGACCTGTCCTCAGTGTTTTGCCTCATTCTCATCCCATGTCCATTCTTCTATAAAAATACTATACTGACTGAGATTCCAGGCCAAGAAAGAGAATGCCTGGTTTGAATTTGGCTTTCTCATCTACTAGCAATGTGGCCTTGAGAATCCAATAACTGGAAAACATTTTTTTAAAAGGAGAAAAAAACAAACAAACAAAAAACCCAAGGGAATTGTCCAGAGACTACATGCCTAAATGAGGGACCGGTTAGGAGAAGCTTCAATAAATGGTTACCTAACCACTGATGGGATATAAATATATAGGAAGCTACAAACTGTCATTTGGCCTTGGAGTACAAATTTGACCTTGGAGTACAAATGAAGCAGGTCTAAGGCTATCAGAGTTTTCCCAAGAGAACGCACTGCTCATAGCAAACACTGTCTTCCAGCAACACAAGAGAAGACTCTACACATGACATCACCAGATGGTCAACACTGAAATCAGGTTGATTATAATCTTTGCAGCCAAAGATGGAGAAGCTCTATACAGTCAGCAAAAACAAGACCGAGCGCTGACTGTGACTCAGATCATGAACTCCTAATTGCCAAATTCAGACTTAAATTGAAGAAAGTAGGGAAAACCACTAGACCATTCAGGTATGACCTAAATCAAATCCCTTGTGATTATACATCTGGAAGTGACAAATAAATTCAAGGGATTAGATTTGATAGACAGAGTTCCTGAAGAACTATGGATGGAGGTTTGTGACATTGTACAGGAGGCAGTGATCAAGACCAAGAAAAGAAATGCAAAAAAGCAAAATTGCTGTCTGAGGAGGTCTTACAAATACCTGAGAAAAGAAAAGATGTGAAAGGCAAAGGAGAAAAAGAAAGATATATGCATTTGAATGCAGAGTTCCAAAAAATAGCAAGGAGAGATAAGAAAGACTTCCTCAGTGATCAATGTAAAGAAATAGAGGAAAATAATAGAATGGGAAAGACTAGAGATCTCTTCAAGAAAATTAGAGATACCAAGGGAACATTTTATGCAAAGATGGGCTCGATAAAGGACAGAAATGGTCTGGTCCTAACAGAAGCAGAAGATATTAAGAAGAGGTGGCAAGATTACACAGAAGAGCTATATAAAAAAGATCTTCAGGACCCAGATAATCGCGATGGTGTGATCACTCACCTAGAGCCAGACACCCTGGAATGTGAAGTCAAGTGGGCCTTAGAAAGCACTACAAACAAAGCTAGTGGAGGTGATAGAATTTCAGTGGAGTTATTTCAAATCCTGAAAGATGATGCTCTGAAAGTTCTGCATTCAATGTGCCAGCAAATTTGGAAAACCCAGCAATGGCCGCAGGACTAGAAAAGGTCAGTTTTCATTTCAATCCCAAAGAAAATCAATGACAAAGAATGTTCAAACTACCACACAAAGATAATCGCGATGGTGTGATCACTCACCTAGAGCCAGACACCCTGGAATGTGAAGTCAAGTGGGCCTTAGAAAGCACTACAAACAAAGCTAGTGGAGGTGATAGAATTTCAGTGGAGTTATTTCAAATCCTGAAAGATGATGCTCTGAAAGTTCTGCATTCAATGTGCCAGCAAATTTGGAAAACCCAGCAATGGCCGCAGGACTAGAAAAGGTCAGTTTTCATTTCAATCCCAAAGAAAATCAATGACAAAGAATGTTCAAACTACCACACAATTGCACTCATCTCACAAACTAGCAAAGTAATGGTCAAAATTCTCCAAGGCAGGCTTCAACAGTACATAAGCTGTGAACTTCCAGATGATCCAGCTGGATTTAGAAAAGGTAGAGGCACCGGAGATCAAATTGTCAACATCTGTTGGATCATTGAAAAACCAAGAGAGTTCCAGAAAAACATCTGCTGCTGCTGCTGCTAAGTTGCATCAATCATGTCTGACTCTGTGCAATCCCATAGACGGCAGCCCAATAGGCTCCTCTGTCCCTAGGATTCTCCAGGCAAGAATACTGGAGTGGGTTGCCATTGCCTTCTCCTAGAAAAACATCTACTTCTGTTTTATTGACTATGCCAAAGCATTTGACTGTGTGGATCACAACAAACTGTGGAAAATTCTGAAAGAGATGGGCATACTAAACCACCTGACCTGCCTCCTGAGAAATCTATCTGCAGATCAAGAAGTAACAGTTAGAACTGGACATGGAATAACAGACTGGTTCCAGATCGGGGAAGGAGTATGTCAAGGCTGCATATTGTCACCCTGCTTATTTAACTTATATGCAGAGTACATCATGAGAAATTCTGGGCTGGAAGAAGCACAGGCTGGAATCAAGATTGCTGGCAGAAATAGCAGTAACCTCAGATATGCAGATGACACCACCCTTATGGCGAAAGCAAAGAAGAACTAAAGAGCCTCTGGATGAAAGTGAAAGAGGAGAGTGAAAAAGTTGACTTAAAACTCAACATTCAGAAAACTAAGATCATGGCATCCGGTTCCTTCACTTCATGGCAAATAGATGGGGAAACAGTGGAAACAGAGACAGACTTTATTTTGGGGGGCTCCAAAATAAGTGCAGATGGTGACTGCACCCATGAAATTAAAAGATGCTTGTTCCTTGGAAGAAAAGCTATGACCAACCTAGACAGCATATTAACAAGCAGAGACATTACTTTGCTGACAAAGGTCCATCTAGTCAAAGCTATGATTTTTCCAGTAGTCGGATATGGATATGAGAGTTGGACTCTAAAGAAAGCTGAGTGTTGAAGAATTGATGCTTTTGAACTATGATGTTGGAGAAGACTCTTGAGAGTACCTTGGACATCAAAGAGATCCAACCAGTCCATCTTAAAGGAAATCAGTCCTAAATATTAATTGGAAGGACTGATGCTGAAGCTGAAACTCCAATATTTTGGCTACCTGATGTGAAGAACTGACTCATTTGAAAAGACCCTGATGCTGGGAAAGATTGAAGGCAGAAGGAGAAGGGGACAGCAGAGGATGAGATGGCTGGATGGTATCACCGACTCAATGGACACTCAGTCGTGTCTGACTCTTTGCGACCCTATGAATCACAGCATGCCAGGCCTGTCTGTCCATCACCAACTCCCAGAGTTCACTCAAACTCACGTCCATCGAGTCGGTGATGCCATCCAGCCATCTCATCCTCTGTCATCCCCTTCTCCTCGTGCCCCCAATCCCTCCCAGCATCAGAGTCTTTTCCAATGAGTCAACTCTTTGCATGAGGTGGCCAAAGTACTGGAGTTTCAGCTTTAGCATCATTCCTTCCAAAGAAATCCCAGGACTGATCTCCTTTAGAATTGACTGGTTGGATCTCCTTGCAGTCCAAGGGACTCTCAAGAGTCTTCTCCAACACCACAGTTCAAAAGCATCAATTCTTCGGCACTCAGCCTTCTTCATAGTCCAACTCTCACATCCATACATGACCACTGGAAAAACTAGACTTGACTAGATGGACCTTTGTTGGCAAAGTAATGTCTCTGCTTTGGAAGATGCTATCTAGGTTGGTCATAACTTTTCTTCCAAGGAGTATGCATCTTTTAATTTCATGGCTGCAATCACCATCTACAGTGACTGGAATTCCAGTTGAGCTATTTCAAATCCTGAAAGATGATGCTGTGAAAGTGCTGCACTCAATATGCCACCAAATTTGGAAAACTCAGCAGTGGCCACAGGACTGGAAAAGGTCAGTTTTCATTCCAATCCCAAAGAAAGACAATGCCAAAGAATACTCAAACTACCGTACAATTGCATTCATCTCACATGCTAGTAAAGTAATGCTCAAAATTCTCCAAGCCAGGCTTCAGCAATACATGAACCATGAACTTCCAGATGTTCAAGCTGGTTTTAGGAAAGGCAGAGGAACCAGAGATCAAATTGCTAACATCTGCTGGATCATCGAAAAAGCAAGAGAGTTCCAGAAAAACATCTATTTCTGCTTTATTGACTATGCCAAAGCCTTTGACTGTGTGGATCACAATAAACTGTGAATCAGATTACCTTTGTGATATAATGTGTATACCAATATTTCCCCATATATATACATAACATATGTATGTTACATATTACAGTGTTCATATATAGTATATATATACATATTACAATGTTTATATATAATATATAATATATATATTACATATAACAATGCTTATATGTATATTATATATAATATATGTCAATGTTTTGTGCCTTAATTGGCTGGTATAATGTGATTAGGTAGGTGAATCAGTATTGACCAAGAGCATAAAAAACAGAGATTGTAAAACTCTTTTTTTTTTTTTTTTGCATAAACATGGCAAAAACCCCACACATCTGAGAAATCCTAGGCATCTGTAGTTTAAGGGAGACCCTGGCCCAATTTCATCAAAGATACAAGGTCGCAGTTCACCAGCAACTTGTTAGTCTCCTTTCTCGCTTTGTGGTGCCCAGGCCTGTACTATGTATAAACAACCCTAGAACCAAGCAGATGTTTAAAACCCAGGAGACACCATTCAAGCACACCGGGTAAGATATTATTTGGATGTGCAACCAAAAGTGAGTTTGCTTTCCCCACAGATTCTACAGAGTGTTTTCTGCTTCCCAAAGAGACCTCAAAAATCAAATTATATTTTTCTTTAAGTAGCACTCATGCTCGACCCCTAGGATCCTAATAAGAAGTAATTTTATACTCCAAAAATGAAAACATTCATCTTTTAATGTTGTTTGGGAAATAAAGACCCACGGGATTCAAATATTTTTCTCAACATTAAAATAAACTGGATGTTAGTGATAAGAATGAGTTTGAAACTGGAAGTAGTTGAAGCCCTGACTAGTCCCAGATAATGAGACAGAAGCGCTCACCTTTTTGTTTGAGTGAGAAAAGTCACAGATGTGTTGTTCATTTGTGCACAAAGGGAGGAAAAAGGACATTCTAAAACTCTTCTTCTGGCTTGATAAAGAAACCTCATAAATATCTCATTGCCTTTTAAAAAGTACAGATATCAGTTTTAAAATAATTACTAGGGAAACAAATTATTAAGATAACCAATTAGAACTGCAGCCTGTTGGAGGCTGCTGGGAAACTTTTCAGAGGACACAAAAGCAATCTCTCCGCAAATCTGTCTGTCTTTAAAAGATTCCTTTGAACAAGAATGCACTTGAATCAGTTCTAATGAGGTGGATGAAACTGGAGCCTATTATACAGAGTGGAGTAAGCCAGAAAGAAAAAACCAATACAGTATACTAACACTTATATATGGAATTTAGAAAGATGGTAATGATGACCTTATATGCGAGACAGCAGAAGAGACACAGATGTAAAGAACAGACTTTTGGACTCTGTGGGAGAGGGCGAGGGTGGGATGATTTGAGAGAACAGCATTGAAACATGTATATTGTCATATGTGAAACAGATCGCCAGTCCAGGTCTGATGCATGAGACAGGGTGCTCAGGGCCAGTGCACTGGGATGTCCCAGAGGGATGGGATGGAGGGGGGAGGGGGGTTCAGGATGGGGAACACGTGTACACCCATGGCTGATTCATATCAATGTATGGCAAAAACCACTACAATACTGTAAAGTAATTAGCCTCCAATTAAAATAAATAAATTAAAAAAAAAGATTCCTTTGCATAAATATCTTGCAGAGACAGTTTTATAGTAACAGAAAACAGCACAAGATTATATGTTTTTACAGGTATCTCCAAACTGAAAGGAAAGTAAGGCTGGTACTTTTGTGAACAGCCTAGATTCAAGCCTTTATCAGAAATACCTTGGGAATTCTCTGGTGGTCCAGGAGTTAGAATGCTACATTTGCATTGCTGAGGGCATGGGTTCA
Organism: Aepyceros melampus; assembly: GCA_006408695.1. Lineage (NCBI taxonomy): Eukaryota > Metazoa > Chordata > Mammalia > Artiodactyla > Bovidae > Aepyceros > Aepyceros melampus. Next base: position 142,174 of record SJXQ01008688.1, on the reverse strand, counting down.
ATCCCAGTTCAGGAACTAAGATCCTGCATGCCCTCATGGAGTGGCAGAGACCAAGCCAACACAAACAAAGCCCCAACCCTGACCTTCATGTTACTGAAGTGCTTATCAATAATATGTGCTTAATGGTTTTTCCAGTACTCTTGCCTGGAAAATCCCATGGATGGAGGAGCCTGGTAGGCTGCAGTCCATGGGGTCACAAAGAGTCAGACACAACTAAGCGACTTCACTTTCACTTTTCACTTTTATGCATTGGAGAAGGAAATGGCAACCCACTCCAGTGTTCTTGCCTGGAGAATCCCAGGGATGGGGGAGCCTGGTGGGCTGCTATCTATGGGGTCGCACAGAGTCAGACACGACTGAAGCAACTTAGCAGCAGCAGCAGCAGCAATGGTTTTTCCAGTAGTCATGTATGGAGTGAGAGTTGGACTGTGAAGAAGGCTGAGCACCGAAGAATTGATGCTTTTGAACTGTGGTGTTGGAGAAGACTCTTGAGAGTCCCTTGGACTGCAAGGAGATCCAACCAGTCCATTCTGAAGGAGATCAACCCTGGGATTTCTTTGGAAGGAATGATGCTAAAGCTGAAACTCCAGTACTTTGGCCACCTCATGCAAAGAGTTGACTCATTGGAAAAGACTCTGATGCTGGGAGGCACTAGGGGCAGGAGGAGAAAGGGACTACAGAGGATGAGATGGCTGGATGGCATCACTGACTCGATGGATGTGAGTCTGAGTGAACTCTGGGAGTTGGTGATGAACAGGGGGGCCTGGTGTGCTGTGATTCATGGAGTCACAAAGAGTCGGACACGACTGAGTGACTGAACTGAACTGAACTGAACTGAATTCTTTATAAGAGAAGAAAGAACATCTTTTTGTCTTTGTTTTTTTGAAAAATTTCAGGGGCAGTTTGAGAGGAAAAGGCAAAGCTAAAACATACTTTCAAAAAGTTTGGTTGTTAGAATCTTTGGTGGCATTGATAGAGACCCAGCTGAAACAGACAAAGGAGGAAGAACAGAATTTGTTATGAGGAATGAGACTGTCTCACAAAACCCAAGGGCAATGACGTGGCAGGACCTTGACAGCTGACTCAGCCAGGCTCCCAAGCAGCAGGGGGAAATCAGAAGAGGCTCTCCATGCTGGGTCTCCACCTCCCCTTCAAGTCTCCAATTTCATCTGTTCTCCAAACCATGGGCCAGAAAATATTCACCATCTACAACTCCCTCTCTAGAATTTAAGACAGTTGAAATCTTTGATCAACAAATATCTGTTAAGTTATTGCTATTGTGTGGTTCTCAGTAGACAGTAATCAAAAAAATAGACCAATTTGTTCCCCTTCTAGAACTAGATTCTCATGAGACAGATAGTCAATAAACAAGTAAATACAGAAAATTGTGTCAGGTGGTTGCAAGCAACATAATGAAAATAAAAGCAGTATAGAGGAGAGAGTTATAGAGGTGCTAGTTTAAACAGAATTAATGGTCAAGGAAGCCTCTTTGAAAGGTGATATTTGGCAAAAATCTAAAAGAAAAAGAGAGAGAGTAAGCCATGCTAATACTTGGGAGATAATGGGTTTTGATGCTCTGAGTTTTGGTAGATTCCCAGTCTCCAAGAAGTTTCTTTTATAATTATTATTCATTTTATAGGACTATAGTTGCTTTTTTTTATCTGTAACTCCATTTCTGCTTTGCAAAAAGTTCATATCTATGATTTTTCTAGATTCTACATATAAGCAATATCATACAATAGCTGTTTTTCTCTCCTGACTTACTTCACTCTGTGTAACAATCTCTAGGTCCACCCCTGTCTCTGCAAAGGTCATAGTTCATTCCTTTTAGTGGCTAATAATATACCATTGCCGTGTTCACTACTCATTCCTCTGTAGACGGATATTTATGTTGCTTCCATGTCTATGGGGTCGCACAGAGTCGGACACGACTGAAGCGCCTTGGCAGCAGCAGCAGCAGCATGTCCTGGCTATTGTAACTCATGCTGCGATGAACATTGGGGTGCATGTATACTTTTGAATTATGATTTTCTCCAGATATATGCCCAAGAATGGGATTGCAGGATCATATGGTAGCTCTACTTTTAGTTTTTTACTGTATTTCCATGTGTTCTCCATAGTGGCTGTACCAATGTACATTCCCACCAGCCATGCAGGAGGGTTCCCTTTCTCCCGCCCCCTCTCCAGCATTTTGTTTGTAGGACAACAGACTTCTTGAAGTGATCAAGTGGATCTTTCTACTGGACGATGCTCGTCCAGGCAGCGACTGCAGTGACCCCTGTGCCCTCCCGCAGGCCCTAGATCTGCCCCGTGATGAGTCTCTCGCTCCTCTCTGGCCACAGAACAGCACCACTGATGCCACGTGCCTCAGTTCTCCACAAGACTTCCAGGAGAATGTCTCAGCTCTTTCAGCCAACCTCGGATGGCAATCCTAAGGAGCTGAGGTGAGGGGATGTCTAGTGCATGCAGGGAATTTTCTTCTCATCCCCACACCTCCATCAGCTCCCAGATAAACCCTAAAGATAAATATACAATGTAAGTCATAGTACACTTGTATATAAGCAACTTCAAAATAAGTCCGCAAGTGAGTTCGCTTCTTCCACCCCTGCCCGTGTAAGCACACATATACACACGGAAGAGCACACTGCTCACAGGGCGCCCAGTTGAAAGTCCTGGCACCAACACTGGCTGTTCTCATGAGTTACAGCGCATTTAGCTCCCACTAGCTAGGGTGCCCTCCTGAGTTTACAGCCCCATGTTGTTGCAAGCTGGCTTCCCCAGGAACTGACTCAAACTGAGGACGTGTGTATGACCTTCATTAAGGAGTGCCTGTGGATTAACACCCGTGGAAGGGAAGAGAAGGGGAAGGAAGGAAGCTGGAGTGGATGGGGGGAGAAGTCAAATTGTGATTCAGCCTCGATGACAGTCTTGGTCAATGCCTCAGGGAGCTCTGGAGCTAGGATGACTCTCTGCAGCTGTCCCGTGCGTGTGCAGGCTAAGTCGCTTCAGTCATGCCTGACTCTGTGTCGGCCTATAGACTGCAGCCCACCAGGCTGCTCTGCCCATGGGATTCTCCAGGCAACACTCCTGGAGCAGGTTGCCATGCCCCCTCCAAGGGACCTTCTGCCCCAGGGATCACACCCGCGTCTCCTCCGTCTCCTGCACCGGCAGGCAGGCTCTTCACCACCAGCACCACCAGGGAGGCCGCAGCTGTCCAAGTCGGCTGGACCCAAAGGGCAGGCCTTTTGTGTTCTCGCCCCAGTGGTTTTGAGGAAGCCCAGGCCACATAGAGAAGCTATGCATACATGCTCCAGTCAGAAGCCCCTCTCAGGTCCCTGCCAACAGCCCACATTCTCCCGCACACACGTGAATGAGGAAGCCTCAGAATGACTCCAGCCACAGCCGTCTGACTTCAACCCCCCCGAGAGATTAGGCTCAACTGAGTCCCGTCAGCCCCAACACTGTAAGAGAGAAGCATAAGTACAGACCCCTGCTCCACGCTATGCAGTTGAGGCGGTGTGTTATACAGCTGCAGATAGCCAAAACATTGCAGAACCCTCCCCGAGGGGCTGAAGCAGGTCTATCTCAACCTCTTCTAGTCAGGAGCACTTAATATTCTTGTCTTTGGATCTAACCGTCATACCAAAGTTCCTATCACAATTTCTTTCAAGAGATTTTACGTTCTTCAAAATAAGATCTTAAGATCTGCCTTTCATCTCCCTGAGGTAGACAAGCTGATAATTTTCCCGTAATGGGTGGCATGTGGATGGGGAGTCCAGGGACCCTGAAGGAACACTTTATTTTCTGTGGAGATCACTTGCACTACACCCCAAACCAAGTAGCCGCATCCAGGGGGACATTGTAATTCACTATCGTGACTTTCACCTGCTCACATTTACTAGTTCATTCTGAGACTTTACTACAGTAAGTAAAAAAATAAGTCACCTTAGAGGGAAAAAGTCAAGAGGGGAATTTTAAGTTGCCAGAAACCATTGAAGGATTTAAAAAGGAGAATAACAAGTTCTCAGATTTACATATTTAAAATAATGCTGTTTCTGTTGTGTGGAGGATAGAAGAAGGAAGATGAATTAGGAGGCTATGGCAGTCATCCCCAGGAAAGATGATAGATGAGAATCAAGAGGAGTTGATGCCAGAGGCTTCTGTGGTGGCTCAGACCGTAAAGAACCTGCCTGTAATGCAGGAGACCTGGGTTCGATCCCTGAGTTGGGAAGATCCCCTGGAGAAGGGAATGGCAACCCACTCCAGTATTCTTGCCTGGAGAATCCCATGGACAGAGGAGCCTGTGGGGCTACAGTCCATGGGGTCTCAAAGAATCAGACACAACTGAGCGACTAACACTAACACTTAGACGTGGGAGGTTACAAGAGTGAAATTATCAAGGGTAATTTCTAGGTTTCTGGGATGAGCAGCTGGAAGAAAAGGCTGAAAGGAGAGCAGAATTAGAAGAGCGGGAAAGGTTAAAAAGTTCAGAGTTTTTAAAATGTCAATTAATTACTTAATTTATCAGCAGTGCTGAGTCTTAGTTGTGGCATGCACAGTCTTCACTGGCAGCATGTGGACTCAGCTGCGGCATGTGGGGGTCTAGTTCCCTGACCACGGGTGGAATCCGGGCCCCCTGCTTTGGAAGCGTGGTGTCTCAGATACTGGCCCCACCAGGGACCAGTCAGAAGTCTCCCAAAAGCTCAGTTTGCAGCTGCTGCTGCTAAGTCACTTCAGTCGTGTCCAACTCTGTAGGACCCCATAGATGGCAGCCCACCAGGCTCCGCTGTTCCTGGGATTCTCCAGGCAAGAACACTGGAGTGGGTTGCCACTTCCTTCTCCAATGCATGAAAGTGAAAAGTGAAAGGGAAGTCGCTCAGTCGCATCTGACCCTCAGCGACCCCATGGACTGCAGCCTACCAGGCTCCTCCATCCATGGGATTTTCCAGGCAAGAGTACTGGAGTGGGTTGCCATTGCCTTCTCTGAAAAGTTCAGTTTAGCCATGTTCAAATTCACATACTTCCATGAATGAAAATGTCAGGAACAATCAGTTGGATAATACCTTCTGGAACCCCAGAGGGAGGTGTGGACTGGAAGGGGAAACATAAGGGAACAATCCAAATTGCAAATGTGCTTCTGCATGTGTTGTTGCTTAATCAAATGTGCTCGTTATTTCCTTTAACATCTTCAAAAAGTATTGTTTGGCCTTGCAGAAATGCACATATGCCTTATTTGCAAAGTGGCTGCAAAATGTCTGCCATCTGGTGGACAGTCACAGAGAGAGCTATAAATTTACCTCAACCGAAGGAATAGAAACGTTTTTACTGACAAGTAGCACAGATCTTTTTAATGTCAATGTCTTACTAATAAACATTCACATCTTTATATTTTTCATTATGGAAAATTGGCCATATTTAAACCTAAATCACATCAACGTGTGAAGCACTGAAAAGGTTTATAAAAGGAATCTTTAGTTTCATAAAGTATTAAAACCAACATTAAGAATAATTCCCCAAATTGGATCTCTAGGAACTCCACCAGAAAAGATGTGGTCTTTGGGCTCTTTGACAGAAAGTAAATTAATTAATTAAATTAATTAAAGCCATCGAGGCTTCCCTGATGGCTCAGATGGTAGAGAACGTGCCTGCAATGCAAGAGACCCAGGTTTAATCCCTGGGGCATGAAGACCCCCTGGAGGAGGGCATGGCAGCCCACTCCAGTATTCTTGTCTGGGATTCCCATGGACAGGGGAGCCTGGCGGGCTACAGTCCAGGGGGTCGCCAAGAGTCAGACATGGATATTTATTTTTTCCCTCAGGTGACAGTGTTGGTTTCTGGAGCTGGCTTATCCAGGCTCTTGAGAGCTGACTGGGCTCATCTCTCTGCAACTGTATGTTCTGTGATTTCAGACTGGCAGCTTGAAATTGGGCATGGTGGGAGTATTTATACTAAAGAAGTCAACAAAGACTTCAAATCAGAATTTCCTCTTTGTTTTTGCTTTCAGAAAGCCAGTTTATAAGCACATCATGCATAGATCACTTTTCTCTCGAGTCCACCAATTTTTAACAAAAGCAATCCATGGAACATTTGTTTTAAATTTTTTAATTTTATTTAAACACACATTTCTAAATGTGGGTGTCCATGGAATCTTTTGGGAAATAATATTGGAATTTTATACTTTTAGTTGGAGGAGACCGGAGTGAATTTTTTAGGTTATTTATGACTAAAATGTCCTAAAAACAATGTATCTCAAATTGTTGCTGTCTCATTAGCAATACTGGCAGTTGGATTTCTTGATGTGATGATTGTCAGCTAATCAGTGCAATTAATCATTATATAGCTCCAAAATTGGGAGCAGAAATCAAAAAGTTCTCAGCAAACATCAGTGGAGGAACGTGTGCTTTCAGACTGTCCTGGTCTGTTTCTAGAGGGGTGGACTTGAGAGGGATAGTCCAGTTCAGTCGCTCAGTCGTGTCCGGCTCTTTGCAACCCCATGGACTGCAGCACGCCAAGCCTCCCTGTCCATCACCAACTCCCAGAGCTTACCAAACCCATGTCCATTGAGTCAGTGAGGCCATCCAAACATCTTATCCTCTGTCATCCCCTTCTTCTCCTGCCTTCAATCTTTCCTAGCATCAGAGTCTTTCCCAGTGAGTCAGTTCTTCCCATCAAGTGACCAAAGTAATGGAGTTTCAGCTTCAGCATCAATCCTATCAATGAATATTCAGGGCTAATTTCCTTTAGGATAGACTGATTGGATCTCCTTGCAGTCCAAGGGACTCTCAAGAGTCTTCTCCAACACCACAGTTCAAAAGCATCAATTCTTCGGTGCTCAGCTTTCTTTATAGTCCAACTCTCACATCCATACCTGACTACTGGAAAAACCATAGCTTTGACTAGATAGACCTTTGTTGGCTAAGTAATGTCTCTGCTTTTTAATATGCTGTCAAGGTTGGTCATAACTTTTCTTCCAAGAAACAAGCATCTTTTAATTTCATGGCTGCAGCTACCATCTGCAGTGAGTTTGGCGCCCCAAGAAATAGTCTGTCACTGTTTCCACTGTTTCCCCATTTATTTGCCATGAAGTGATGGGACCAGATGCCATGATCTTAGTTTTCTGAATGTCTTTTATATCTGTCTGATGACTCAGAAATAGTCCCTCTAATGTTTCCTGAGGGCAGGGTGATCAGCTTACCTCTGTCTCTACATTGCCTTAAAGAAGCTTAAACTATAAGGGGGCTCATTTTTAAAAATAAATCTCTTCTTAACACATAAAGACAAGTCCTACCTAGACAGAGAGCTATTGGATCAGGTACTTTATGTTCAGTTCTTCACCATGCCATATTCTAAAATAGAATTTTCAGATCTTATGGGTTCTATAAACTCTCAGATAAAAGAGAAGGCAGCTCTCTGCTTTCTGAAACAGAAATGATGGGGCCTGTTTCATGTCAGTGAAGGTTTGATATGGCAGAGAAATTTCGCTCAGTGGGAGAAGTCACAGGCTCCTCTGTTAGTGTTCAGTGGTAAGCGTCTGTACTTTGTAATTGGTGCAGGTGGACTGAGATGGTATTTGATCTCCAGTTCAAAGGGCAAAGGAGACAGCAGTATTGGATATTAAGGGTAACAACTGGGAAAGTTTTACTAATGTAATATAGCCATAGCCAGGTAGATTTACCTTTCACTTCCTTGTGGATGTCGATCTTTGTATCTCCAACACCCAGCCAAAAAACCTCAAGAGTTATCTGTTTATTCTTTACAAAGTTATAAAGGTAAAAATAAATGCAATCATGTTTTTAATGCCTGCAAGTTCCATGAGGTTAGAGGTCATATCTGTCTTGTAAATACTGTATCCTCACTGTCTGGCATATGGTAGGGAATTCATAAATGTTTATTGAATGAACATTTCTAATGTAGATATTAGGAATGATATTAAATACTGGATCTATTTAAATTTGTGTTTCAGGTATGCTGGCTTACCCAGAATGCCAGTCTATTTTGGGTTCTTTTGTTTGTTTTGTTCTTTAAAAATATTTATTATTTTGCTTGCCTCCCCTTTCCTTTTCACAAAATGAAGGAACCTGAAGTAAAGCACAAAATCATGTCTTAGGCAAAGTTATATTAGTTTTACTTGTCAATAGTTTCTTTCCTTCTTAAGAAACAAATGTTTCTTAAATAGTTTGTAGCTAACATTTATAATCTTTCTGGTCAACATCCTCTATCATCTGAACTTTGAGGATCTAATTAACTCTATTTCCTTCACTCTCTCAACATGCTGTTTGTTGGCAGACCTGTCCCCTTTGTGTGATATGGTCACATTGTGCTTTTGCTTTCTTCATGTCCCTTCTAACTACTTTTTGCTAACACAAAGAGGTCAGTTCTAGAAACCACACCTCGTAGCTGAGATTTCCATGAGACTTTCTTTGAAACTCTCTCAAATTAAGCACTGGAATAGATATTTGGGGGCTTCCTGTGACTCAGCTGGTAAAGAATCTGCCTTCAATGTCGGAGACCTGGGTTTGATCCCTGGGTTGGGAAGATCCCTTGGAGGAGGGCAAGGCAACCCACTTCAGTATTGTTACCTGGAGAATCCATGGACAGAGGAGCCTGGGAAGCAAAGTCCTTGGGGTCACAAAGATCTGGACAAGACTGAAGCAACTTGGCATGCGCACACACACATATATCTTGTAGTATGAAATGTTACCTACTGAACCCTGGGGACAAAGGGATTAACAGTCAGTGTCAGTTCAGTGACATTACACAAAAAGTGTCATGGGGGACTTCCCTGGCAGTCCTGTGGTTAGGACTCTGCATTTCCATACAGGGGCATGGGTTCAATCCCTGATCAGGGGACTAAGATCCCATAAGCTGTTTGGCATGGCCAAAACCAACCAACAAACAAAAAGTGTTGCCAGGGTCTAGCCCTGGTGGATCCAGGGAATTCGAAGGGGAGACAGCATTGGCGAGGAAAACTTCTTTATTTATTAGTATAAGATTAGATTAGGAAATAATATATAGTAGGAAAATTTAGATGGAGAAAAGAAGGCTGAATAACTTGGTTTACGTGGAAAGCCAATAAAGTACCAGACAAGGAGCTTGCACCATCTACGTTAGGCCACCGGCATCCGTTTGAATATCGTAGAGTTCTCCACCCTGGGCTCTTTCTCTTACAGATCTTAGCAGCCGGGGCAAGTAAGTAGACATGGCGGGCCTCCACGTCCCAGATGGGAATTTAGCCTGAAATTAGAGTAAATAGGAGACACGGGGGAAACCAGTCCTTCCAATGACTGGCCCCTTCCAATGACTGGCCCCACCTCTATTATCTAGAAAGGTCTTTTATACCTTTTTAGATTGTACATAGAGATGAATGGGTAATACAAAATTATGCAGCGTTAGCAGCCCAAAAACCAGGCTTTCTATTTGTATACCCTCCCGTATACAAAAAGTCTCAGGTGGTTTACATTATCTTCTGGCCAAGAGGCCGGTTAACATTTTTTGGCTCTCTTCCTGGGTAATTGTCTAGCAACCAGAAAACTCCTTTTCCCTAGAAGTGTTTTTTCTTTACTCTGTGCATCACCTTCAAAGTACTAAATAAAGTTACATTCCTGTAGAAAAAGGTGCAGTGGGTTATAATAAAAAAAGTACTTAATTCAAAGATCTAATATTGCTAACACCAGGTCTACTACCTGTTTTTCTATATACCAACTATATAAGATATGAAAATTTGGCAGCAAGTATTGGCTCAACAAATTAAACCTTTAATCAGTCCTGTTCTAATGATTATGACTCCTCGGAAGCCCCTACATTCCTAGGATGTTTTAAGCTTCCTGTGCCTCCGGCGATCGGGAGGCCTCAATCACATGCGCAGCCTGCAGGCAGGCTAGAAAGCCATCAGAGAGGTTTTTGGAGTGAAACACCCTTTCAAATGCAGAAGACTAAAGCCCTGAGTTGACTTTTTCCAGAGAATGTCAGAAGAGTGGAAAAGCAGGCAGATTCTTATTTTTGGGGGGTACATGCTCAGGAAATGCCAAGGGGAAAACCTGAGATCTGACTCGTCCTTGCCCATCAAATCTCTGCCACATGACCCTGTCATGGGTGGGATTCCTCACGCTGGCTTCCGGCAAAGTGTCATGGGTCTTTGTTTATGTAAGACCCATGCTCAGTCTGGACTCCAGGCAGGAAGATCTTTCCTATCACAGCTCAATGGCCAGAGGAATAGGGGATCAATTTCCACAGAGAGAGTACAAACTCAGAATATTCAGGCTGCAGAGACCAATATACAGAATCATCTGGTCAGGTTCAGTGAGTAAAGTTTCTTATGTAGCAGTACAATAGCAGTTTATTCCTTGGGATTTTCTTTTCAATATATAGGGTAAAAAAAGGAGACATGGAAATACTTTGCAGAAAGGGACCTACCTTCATTGAGTATTGACCAAGTGCCACAGTTTGCAATGTAACAGATGGAGCATAGGTGTGTCTTTCTTGGTTCTCTGCTCATCACACTCTGAGGGAACATCCAACCATAATGTTTATTTCCAAGACTCATCATCCTCTATTTTTCATATGTAGAGGAAGACCTGCATACATGAATGCTCTGATTTGCTATTAAGGTCATTCTCTGTTATTTGTCTAAATTTAAGTGGTTTCACATAATTCAAAAAGATACATGCACCCCAATGTTCATTGCATCACTATTTACAATAGGCAGTACATGGAAGCAACCTACATGTCCACCAACAGAGGGATAGATAAACAGATGTGGCACATACAGACAGTGGAATATTACTCAGTCATAAAAAATGAAATAATACAATTTTCAGCTACATGGATGGACCTATAGATTGTCATAATGATTGAAGTAAGTCAGACAGACAAATATCATATGATGTTGCTTATACGTTCAGTTCAGTCACTCGGTTGTGTCCGACTCTTTGCCACCCCATGAACCACAGCACGCCATGCCTCCCTGTCCATCACAAACTCCCGGAGTTCATTCAAACTCACGTCCATTGAGTTGGTGATGCCATCCAACCATCTCATCCTCGGTCATCCCCTTCTCCTCCTGCCCTCAGCCCCTCCCAGCATCAGGGACTTTTCCAATGAGTCAGCTCTTCACATCAGCTGGCCAAAGTACTGGAGTTTCAGCTCTAACATCAGTCCTTCCAATGAACACCCAGGACTGATCTCCTTTAGGATGGACTGGTTGGATCTCCTTGCAGTCCGAGGTACTCTCAAGAGTCTTCTCCAACACCATGGTTCAAAAGCATCAATTCTTCAGCACTCAGCTTTCTTTATAGTCCAACTCTCACATCCATACTTGACTACTTGAAAAACCATAGCCTTGACTAGATGGACCTTTGTTGGCAAAGTAATGTCTCTGCTTTTGAATATGCTATCTAAGTTGATCATAACTTTCCTTCCAAGGAGTAAACGTCTTTTAATTTCATGGCTGCAGTCACCATCTGCAGTGATTTGGGAGCCCAAAAAAATAAAGTGACACTGTTTCCACTGTTTCCCCATCTATTTCCCATGGAGTGATGGGACTGGATGCCATGATCTTCGTTTTCTGAATGTTGAGCTTTAAGCCAACTTTTTCACTCTCCTCTTTTACTTTCATCAAGAGGCTTTTCAGTTCCTCTTCACTTTCTGCCATAAGGGTGTGTCATCTGCATATCTGAAATTCTTGATATTTCTCCTGGCAATGTTGATTCCAGCTTGTGCTTCTTCAAGTCCAGCATTTCTCATGATGTACTCTGCATAGAAGTTAAATAAGCAGGGTGACAATATACAGCCTTGACATACTCCTTTTCCTATTTGGAACCAGTCTGTTGTTCCATGTCCAGTTCTAACTGTTGCTTCCTGACTTGCACATAGATTTCTCAAGAGACAGGTCAGGTGGTCTGGTATTCCCATCTCTCTCAGAATTTTCCACAGTTTACTGTGATCCACACAGTCAAAGGCTGTGGCATAGTCAATAAAGCAGAAATACATGTTTTTCTGGAACTCTCTTGCTTTTTCCATGATCCAACAGATGTTGGCAATTTGATCTCTGGCTCCTCTGCCTTTTCTAAAACCAGCTTGAACATCTGGAAGTTCATGGTTCACGTATTGCTGAAGCCTGGCTTGGAGAATTTTGAACATTACTTTACTAGCGTGCAATTGTGAGATGAGTGCAATTGTGCGGTAGTTTGAGCATTCTTTGGCATTGCCTTTCTTTGGGATTGGAATGAAAACTGACCTTTTCCAGTCCTTATATATATGCTTATACGTGGAATCTAAAAAAATGGTACAATTGAACTTATTCATGAAACAGAGTCACAGATGTAGAAAGCAAATTCATAGTAACTGGGGGGAAAAAGGGGGAATGGAGAAGTTGGGATATCAATAGTGAGTCTGTGGTGTGCTATATTGTTTCAGCTGTGTCCAGCTCTTTGTCACTCTATGGACGGTAGCCTGCCACGTTACTCTGTCCATGGGATTCTCCAGGCAAGAATACTGGAGTGAGTTGCCATGCCCTCCTCCAGGGATCTTCCCGACCCAGGGATCAAACCCATGTTCTGTTGAGTCTCCTGCATTGGCTGGCAGGTGCTTTATCACTAGAGCCACTGGGGAAGTCGGGCATACACACACTAGTATGTACAAGATGGGCTTCCCCGGTGGCACTAGTGGTAAAGCACTCACGGCCAATGCAGGAGACTTAGAGGATACAAGGTGACCCCTGAGTCGGGAAGATCCCCTGGAGGAGGGCATGGCAACCCCCTCCAATACTCTTGCCTGGAGAATCCCATGGACAGAGGAGCCTGGTGGGCTACAGTCCATAGGGCAGCAAAGAGTCAGACAGGACTGAAGAGTCTTAGCACACACGCATATATAAAATAAGTAATTGATAAGGACCTACTGTACAGCGCAGGTAACTCTACTCAATACTCTGTAATGACCTGTTTGGGGCCAGTTTTTTCACTACTCTCCCCTTTCACTTTCATCAAGACACTCTTTAGTTCTTCTTCGCTTTCTGCCATAACAGTGGTGTCTTCCACTTACAAGATAAATAAGTACTGGGGATGTAAGGTACAGTATGATAGCTATAGTTAACTCTGCTGTGTGATGTATAGGAAAGTTACCGAGAGCAAATTTTAAAAGTTGTCACAGGAAAAATATTTTTTCTGTTTTTTCTTTTTCTTTTATCCATATGAGATAATGGATTCTAGCTAAACATTACCATAATACATGTAATATATTGTACCACAATATATGTACCATTTGCTGTATATCTTAAAGTTATTCAGTGATGTATGTCAATTATATCTCAATAAAGCCGGAAATAAAGTAAAAAGGGAGAGCCCCCTGAGCAGGATACTTTCCTAAGACAGATCTTGTGTGTGTGTGTGTGTTTGTGCACGCATACTCAGTCATGTCTGACTCTGCAATCCCATGGACTGTAGCCTGCCAGGCTCCTCTGTCCATGGCATTCTCCAGGAAAGGTTACAGGAGTGGGTTGCCTTGCCCTCCTCCAGAGGATCTTCCTGACCCAGGGATTCAACCCACATCTCTTGCGTCTCCTGTTTTGGCAGGTGGATTCTTTACCACACATCTCCTAAGATGGAGTTAAGGAATCTCTGGATACAATCATAGAGTAACAACCAATGGTCCATGTTAAAAGGCACAATTTCCCTTTTTGTTCTGAGAAAAGGAAAATGGAGGAAGGCACCTAAATACTTTAGCTATACAGAGGAGAAGAAACAAGAACTTTGAAACTGCACAGAACCCGGTTTCAAGTTCATTCCATCACTTCCTGTTTGAACTTGGATAAGTTGTTTAATCTCTTTGTACCTTGATTTTTCTTATGAAAATCCAGATGATAATGTCTAAGAGCTGTTGCAAGGATTAATTGACATTCAGTTTGGCATAATAAATAACACTTGCAAATCATTTAATAAATACATATCACTTTATGAGTGATATCTTTGTGATATATGGACCACAGAAAAGCTATAGATTCCTGCTATATTTGTCTAAACAGAAACTACAGAGAACTAAAATACTGACTGCATTTTTCATTTTCTCCTTTACATTTATATTGCAAAGAGATAATTATAAAGCCGGTCTAGCATAACCATAATCTTCTAATATTTGTCAGGTTCCAGTTCTTGTAAGTACTATAAAATTAAGTTCCGCACAGGTAAAGAACTGATTTTATCATCTTGCCTGACACAAACTGTTCCTTTTTTTGACTTCCTGATTTCTTTGAAGAGCATCACCTCCTCCCATGCTTGAAACACGAGTCATTTTTGAAAACCACAACCCCCTGCCCACCACCTACTGAACTTACTTCCTCATTCTTCTCAAAATCCACCTCCACTCATCTCCATTTCTAGGGCCACCACCCTAGCTCAGGCCTCCAACCTGTTTTTCTTGTCTTAAGTCTCTTTTCTCCACTAAATTCTTTTCATCTATAGCTGCCAAACAATCTTAAGCAAATAATGACTGAGCCTGTTTCACCCCATTACCTCTGCCTCTATTGAAACATCCCTGGTAGCTCCCCATTGCTTACCAAATGAACTCCAGGCATTCAATTCCTTCACAAGATGACCATATACTAACTTTCTGGCCTTGTCTTAATAACTCTACTTTCTGCATCCTCCTCCTTGCCTTTCCCCAAACAAGGAGGAGGGTTTTTTTTTTTTTTACCTCCCTAAATCTATTATTATTTCTTATACATACTTTGGAAACCTAAACTTTTGTTTCATTTCTTCAAATCATCTCTCCCTTTAAAGACAAAACCAAATGCCATCTAACAAATGAAACAGTTGGTTTGCAGAAAATTCATTTTAAAGTGAATGAACTTACTTGATTCGTTGATCAAATAAATTAATCAATAAATGTATAAGTGAAATAAATGAATGAATAAAATTCTACCCTGAAGGGCTAGGTTGATTCCTGGAACAAGATCAAAATAATTGAAATGGAAATCATTAGAAGATTAATGTGGGATTTGGTTAGGTAGATAAAAATGAAGGCAAGAAATCTTTACTTTGGCAAGAAAAATGGAGGGTTAGAAATGGGGAACTGAGCTGGAACCAAGAACAGAATATGATGGGTCATGCTTATTAGCAAGCAGAAAAGGTCAATGAGAAAACAAGTTAGGCCAGGATTGTTTATAACAGCACAGACTTGACTCAGAGGGGCAAAATTTGCAAAAAAAAAAAAAAAAAAGTGAATTGCTACCACTTAGAAATTAGATTTGTTTTTGACTTGTGGCTTTCAAAACGTGGCCTGCAGACCTCATGGAGTCCCTAGGAAACTATCTACAATGTCAAAACTATTTTCACAATAGTACTAAGACATAATTTGCCCCCCTTACTGTGTTGATATTTGTACCATGATATAAAGGCAGTGCTGGGTAAAATGGTTAGTGCCTTAACAGAAATCAAAGCAGTGATACCAAGCTGCTAGTAGTCATTGCGTTCTTCACTGCTGTATACAGTCATCAGCCCCTCTGTATTCCCACAGATTCAATCAACCATGGACTGAAATTTTAAGTTTTTTCTTTTGAAAAATTCCAAAAAGCAAAACTTGAATTTGCTGCTCCAACAACAATTTACATAGTATTTACACTGTGTTAGATGTTATAAGTAATCCAGAGATGATTTAAAATATACAGGAAGCTATTCCATAGGTTATATGCAAATACTATGCCATTTAATATAAGAGACTTGAGCACCCTCAAATTTTAGCAACTGCAGGGCGCCTGGAACCACTCCCACAGATACTAAGGAATGATTGTACTCACAGGAGAAAAATAGAATTTAAGAATATGCTTGATAAAACAGTAAAAATTATTAACTTTGTTAAATCTGAATCCTTGATTACATGTCTTTCAAAAGTTATGTGAGGCAGAATGCATAAAGCATTCCTGCTGCATACCAAAGAACAATGGTTGTCTCAAGGAAAAGGATTTATGTAATCAAGTTGTGAGCTGAACAAGCCACTTTTTATATGGAACATCATTTTTACTTGAAAGAATGAGACAGACAAACTATAGTATTCAGACTTGGGTATTTGGCAAACATTGTCTCAAAATTTAATGAAGTAAGTCTATAACTTCAATGAAAACAACTTTCAGCATTTTTTGTTATGAATAAAATTTGAGCTTTCAAGAAAAAAATTTGAGCTTTTGAAAAACTTATATCCATCCCTGTGAGTCTCACAATTTCTTAATTCTTAAAGACTGTCCTGATGCGTGGTTATATCATTAATGAATGCGAGTTTTTGATATTTCAAAATGAAATGTGTCAACATTTGGAAGATATGCATAACTCAATGAACCACTATTTTCCAAATGACTAATGCATGACATTACAAAATAATGTAGGACTAAAAGATCCATTCAAAGTTCAAGGCACACCATAATACACAAATATATTTTAATGTTACAATATACAAATGTTCATTCATACAATTTCAGGTTCTACATTGCTGATAACCACTAGAAGTATCACTGTTAAGGTTTTGGTGGTGTGAAAGCAAAGAATTATATTCACAATTAGCTTTTTAAAAAGCTATTCAAATGCCTCTTCCTTTTCTGATTACATATGTATGCAAGGCTCATTTATTGCAACCAAAACAACATTATCAGAACATACAGAACACAGAAGTAGCTGTATAAGAATTGAACTGTCTTCTACTAAGCCGGACATTAAAGAGATTTACAAGTATGTGCAACTTGTACTTCTTTTCTCACTAAACTATTTTGGAAAACACAGTTAATTCATGAAATATATGTTGCTAAGTCGCTTCAGTCGTGTCCGACTCTGTGAGACCCCAGAGGCAGCAGCCCACCAGGCTCCCCCGTCCCTGGGATTCTCTAGGCAAGAACACTGGAGTGGGTAGCCATTTCCTTCTCCAATGCATGAAAGTGAAAAGTGAAAGGGAAGTCGCTCAGTCGTGTCCGACCCTCAGCGACCCCATGGACTGCAGCCTTCCAGTTTCCTCCGTCCATGGGATTTTCCAGGCAAGAGTACTGGAGTGGGGTGCCATTGCCTTCTCTGATATAAGTATATGTTATTTATCTTAAAACATAACAGGCTTATTGTTAATTTTTAAAGGAATCAATAACCTTTTAGAAATCACTACTTTTAGTTTCTAATATGGCAAATATCCACAGATATCATCCATATAAACAAAAGTTCTTTGGAATTCTCCATACTTTTTGAAAGTGTAGATGGGCTTTGAGACTAAACACATAAGAACTGCAGTCCTCAACAACCCCATGCAGGCCAACCTTCTCTGGTCTACTGGGAAGCAGAATGAAAGTTTTTCCTCTATGAAAGCAGCTATATTTCCTCAATCCAGAAATTGTTCAAATCTATCTTGAGTTGAAGTAGCAGAAAATTTGAGAGTCAGATAAAGTTAGGATTAATTGCATCCTCTGGTTTATTGATGTCTGATCTAAACTTTAGCTTTATGTGCTTAGAATTCTGATGCCCCCATCCCAAGTCAACCTCTAGAAGACAGACGAGAGCACAGGCTTAATGGCACTAGAATCCTCAGTCTAGTTGCGGTATGTGGATTTGAGTGCTGAGATCCTAGGTTTGTTTTCCTTAACAATATCCTTTCCAGTTAACAAACCCATGACTATGTTCATCATAGTTAGGTGATCGGGTGATCTAAACTCATAATCTATATCATTCACTAGAATAGGACTGGAAAGTGTAGGATGCAAGGAACTGGTATGCTTATTTTGATTTAGAAGCGCAGAAACTGGTAAAATATGGGATAGATATAGAAAATGAGAG
Source organism: Aepyceros melampus (assembly GCA_006408695.1). Lineage (NCBI taxonomy): Eukaryota > Metazoa > Chordata > Mammalia > Artiodactyla > Bovidae > Aepyceros > Aepyceros melampus. The sequence continues at coordinate 124,382 of SJXQ01008688.1, read as the reverse complement.
GAAATGTAGTTTTATGATCTTGGTGGTAGGGAAGGGGCCCAGGAAGAGATCAAATAATGTTTAGAAGATTTTGGAAATGAGAACTCATAGATACTGTGAGAGTATCCCTGACGTAAGCTGGATTAGATCTTGGGGACTGCTTCAACTTGATGAATGAAAGTCTGTGCATTGATTCAATGGTTTTTAGTTCCCTAAACTAGTTGTGCCTGACTAAAGTACAGTGAGAGAGTTGAAGGACAAGGAAAGTGGAAAGCATAAATAGAAGAGAGGGTTTGACATTAAAAAGTAGAGGGCTTTATTATTGTTATAGGGGAATTCTGTAATGAAAAAGAAAAATGGTCTAATTATTTGGCTGAGGGTAGACAATGGTCCTCTCAATCAGACAAGTTAACAAAGGAAAAGCAAATGACCTAAGAGGTAAAAAGATACTGACAAAACAGGATAGTAATGAAAAGGAGAGACTAACCTTTCATGAGAAACCACATTAGGGCTGAATTGTAGCAAATTTCTAGGTGTTTAGATTCTCTGGTGGTCATTAGCCATCATTCCCAGCCCTCCCCCAGCTCTACTCTGAATCACAGGACATGAGAATCACAGGACACGACCAGGTTAAATGGTATTTCCCAGTATTCCTTTGGCAGTTGGTTTCTGATTAGGTTCAGCCAATAGAAATCACTGATGGAAGACTGGAGGGGAGAAGGAGGAAAACAGCATTCTATCACTAAGGAAAAGGTGCTGTAAGCCATCATACGTGATACTTGGGGTGGCTTGGAAAGCTGCCAGTTTTGAGTGGACTCAAAAAGTGATAGTTCCTGAGTACAATTCCTCTTCTGTGCACTTTAGTATGAAACTAAAGAAATCAGTTATCTGCTTCCAACAAGCCCAACATTCAGTGCTGGGACAGGTGTATTAATAATATTACTGATAGACATTCTAGTTTATAAAGGGGAAAAAAAATGAAAGGCTAAAAAGAGGCCCTGGTCCATTGCAATTTTGAAATACAGCTAGGTGAATGTTGGAGTTTCCTTGATTAGGTTCTTTGGCTTGAAAATAGTCCTTCGTGGTTCTTGGCAGAACCCCTGAGTTCTTGGTTCATCCGTTGAAGTTATTCTCTCTTCTTCCTGGATGGAAGCGAGTGTTCATGGATGAGGATGAGCAGATTCATCAGTCTACGTCTTGCCAGTAAAATTTAGAGGATCCAACAGCGTCCTTTTGTTTTTTACCTCCTTGTCCTTCTCATTCCAAGTTGGCATGGAGTTCACTCTTTGAGACAGAAACCGCACAATGCATAGACTGCTTCAGAATAACTCAGTCCTTACCTGTGGCTACTGCTGAGAGCCGAATGCCGAGAATTAGCACCTTTGAACTTCTTCGAGGCTCTTCGAGTGAGAGGATCTGTCTGCATGCTAAGCTGCTTCCATGTTCAACTCTTTGTGGCCCTGTGGACTGTAGCCTGCCAGGTTCCTCTGTCCATGGAATTCTCCAGGCAAGAATACTGGAATGAGTTGCCATTACCTGTCCCAGAGGATCTTCCCAACCCAGGGATCGAACCCACGTCTCTTGCGTCTCCTGCATTGGCAGGTGGGTTCTTTACCAGTAGCGCCATCTGGAAAGAGAGGAGCTAAGACACCTTTTATCTCTTAAAATGGTCTTTGGTGTGACTGAAAACCAGTGACCTTTTGATCTCTTTGAAGTGTTAACAAAAGGTTGCGGAGTTACTTCCTGGGTATCTTTCTCTAGAGCCGGATTTCCTGACAGTGTTCAGAAGCCACTTCCTAGGATTAATATTTTTTAACCACCTGGAGTAGATGAAGATTTTCAAAATCAAGTCCTGATCCTTTTTTATTTAACAATATTTCTGCTACATTCTCTCTCTCTCTCTCTGACATTTTGCATTTTGCTATATGTACCAAAAACAAACAGTGTCACCTCTAGTACTTTGCTTTGAAATCACCTTAACTATATTGTAACAAAATTCACTACTTACAGGTTTCGCTTTCAACATAGCTGCAGGAGGCAATCTCACTAAGTGTTCTGTCATGACACTGCAAGCATTCTCCTTCCTCCAGTTTCCAATACCAGGCTCCTCACTTGTCTCTGAGATCTTCATAGTACCCTCAGTGTCCGTATTTCTCCTGATAGTCATGGTGACCCCAGTCATGGTGATTAAATTTCTCAGTCATGCTCTTCAACATCCTCCCGGTTTCCACCCATCACTTAGTTGCAAAACCACAGACACATTTTTAGGTATGTTACATTAGCATCCCACTACCAGGTACTAAAATCTGTATTAGCCTTCTATTTCTATGTAGAACCTCATAAACTTACCAGTTTAAAACAACACATATTATCTCTTGTTTCTATGGGTCAAGAGTTCAGGCACAGCTTACTTGGAGTCTCCACTTTGGGGTCTCACATTGAACACTTGATTAGGTTGTGTTTCCCTGTGGAAGCTCAAGTAAAGAACCAACTTCCATACTCTAGGTTGTTGGGAGAATTCATTTCCTTGCCGTTGTTGGACTGGATGTTTCAGAGGTTTTGCTGGCTGTCAGCCGGAGGCTGTCCACCACTTACAGAGGCCACCTGAGTTCCTTGCCACACGGTTCTCTCTATAGGCCGTTCAAAACATAGCAGCTTGTGTCTTCAAAGTGGCAGCAATGTGAGAAAGGGCAATTCTGCCCATGAGATAAATTCTTTCCTAATGTAACACAGTGATGGGAGTGATGTATCCCATCGCATCTGCCACATAATGTAATTATGGGAGTAATGCCCTATAACCAAGCAGGGAGATCAAACAGTCAATCTTAAAGGAAATCAAACCTGAATACTCTTTGGAAGAACTGTGCTGAAGCTGAAGCTCCAGTACATTGGCCACTTGATGCGAAGAGCTGACTCATTGGAAAACCCCTGATGCTGGGAAAGATTGAAGGCAGAAGAAGAGGGTGAAAGGGGATGAGATGGCTGGGTGACATCACCAATTCAGTGGACATGAACTTGGGCAAACTCTGGGAGATGGTGAGGGACAGGGAAGCCTGGTGTGCTGCAGTCCATGGGGTCACAAATAATCGCTCATGACTTGGTAACTGAACAATGACAACAACTGGCTGGAAGCAATTCACAGGCTCCACCTACATACAGGGATAATATAATACCAGAAGGCAGGGATCAATAGACCTTAGGGTCTATCTGCCGCACTGGACAATGCGGGGTGGAAACTAGTAGATAAATGCTGCCCTCCCCTTCACTCAGGCAGACAGTTCTAGAATTCTAGAATACTGTTTGGAGATCTAGAAAACTGAACCCTGATTGCCTGCGGAAATGTCTAGGTGGGTCATCTAGCTTTGAACTCCTTCCATGATTTAGTTTTCCAGTGTTTCCATTCTTATCCATTGGGATCTCTGTCCAAAATCAACTACCTGCACATAAGTTATAGTCATAGGCTCTAATTCCTGGAAGTCAGGTTAAGGAAGAAGGAATGAATAAACCTATATAGGTAGTACATTGCAAAATAGGAGGGACAGTTAGCAGGAGACACGTCCCTCCCCCCCATATAATTTCTCCAGACTATCTTTAATAAAGCAATGCTAAGACTTCATGACACTGTTTCATGAAATTGGCTTAAAGCTCAACATTCAGAAAATTAATATCATGGCATCTGGTCCCATCACTTCATGGGAAATAGATAGGGAAACAGTGGAAACAGTGTCAGACTTTATTTTTTGGGGGCTCCCAAATCACTGCAGATGGTGACTGCAGCCATGAAATTAAAAAGACACTCCTTGGAAGGAAAGTTATGACCAACCTAGATAGCATATTGAAAAGCAGAGATATTACCTTGCCAACAAAGGTCTGTCTAGTCAAGGCTATGGTTTTTCCAGTGGTCACGTATGGATGTGAGAGTTAGACTGTGAAGAAAGCTGAGTGTTGAAGAATTGATGCTTTTGAACTGTGGTGTTGGAGAAGATTCTTGAGAGTCCCTTGGACTGCAAGGAGATCCAACCAGTCCATCCTAAAGGAGATCAGTCCTGGGTGTTCATTGCAAGGAATGATGCTGAAGCTGGAACTCCAGTACTTTGGCCACCTCTGCGAAGAGTTGACTCATTGGAAAAGACCCTGATGCTGGGAGGGATTGGGGACAGGAGGAGAAGGGGACGACAGAGGATGAGATGGCTGGATGGTATCACCGATTCGATTCAATGGACATGAGTCTGATTGAACTCTGGGAGTTGGTGATGGACAGGGAGGCCTGGCGTGCTGCGATTCATGGGGTCGCAAAGAGACGGACCCGACTGAGCGACTGAACTGAACTGAAGACTTCATGAGAGAAAGCACGGGACAGGCTTCCCTGGTGGCTCAGTGCTAAAGAATCGACCTGCCAATACAGGAGATACGGGTTCAATCCCTGGTCCAAAAAGATCCCACATACCTCAGAGCAGCTAAGTCCATGCACCACGACTATGCTGAGCATGTGCTCTAGAGCCTGGGAGCCACAGCTACGGAGCCCACATGCCACCCGAGAGCCTGTCAGGCTCCCCAGAGGAGCCCCTGCAACGACAAGCCTGCTCACGGCAGCTAGAGAGGAGCCCCCACTCAGCAATGAAGATCCAGCGCAGCCAAAAAGAAATATATTTTTTAAATGAAAAAAGAAAAGGTACAGAAGAGTTTTGTAAGATACTCCCTCCTTCATAAAGCCAGAACTTACCCTGGGCTGGGCTAACAAGTGGAACTTAATTAGTTTCTGTTGTAGAGAGAGAGAGTTTTATCAAGTAAGCCTGGTAAAGTGTAATGGCTCAAGAATGACAGAAGTATTTAAAAATAGAGAAGAAAACTATTAAAGAACATTTGTCACCAAATAATGACTCATTTTCTTCAGTTCTCTCTCTCTTTACAGCGCCTGTCATCTGACATGACGACCATTCACTCTACTTTGGCCAAGTCATTGGTCAAATCTGTGATTGTCAGGTCCTATATTTGGGGATGGTATGGACAGAATAACGGCAACAGAAGGACACATGACGCTTGGGGAAAGAGTCTTGTGGGGAAGAAAAGCCAGTGGGTGCTCATCAAAAGGCTTGAGTCAGACTCATATGGACACCATGTGTCGCAAGTGAATTATTGTAAACTTCACATAAAACTTCTAAAATTGTTGCCTTAAGATTGCACTGTCTGCATGGTCAGAGTTCTCATTTCCTTTTCCTAAAATGTGAGTTAGGACTCTGAAATGTCTAAAGGTAGGTGACCGTCTTTAGTTGGTTGAGTATATTGTATGAACAGGCCTGGTACTGAGCTAATTGCTGTGTCTTTTTGAGGACACATGGTATTATTATCCCTTCCTCTAAATGTGAGGGAACTGTGAGCGTCAGGATATTGAATAATTTGCCAAGGTCATAATAGCTAGTGAATGACAGAGCTGAGACCCAAGCTCATGTCTGGTTGCTCTGAAGTTAAGGGCCCTAACCCCTGCATCACACTGCTCTCTCAGGGTTCAAACAGCAAGTTTCAAGTTTAAAAGAATTTAAGTGTTTACACATTTCCCTCCAGTCGTTAAACGATTGAGCCTAACATTTCTGTTTTTCTCTGAAACAACGCAGTCTGATCTATAGTGATAAAAAAACACATCAGCCCTTGAGGACAGGAGAAGGATAGGAGGGGCGGGAGGAAGAAGGAAGGAAATACAGAGTGGCATGAAAACACACTGGGGAGCGACAGATATGCTCTCTATCGCGATCAAGATGATGGTGTCATGGCTGTATACACAGGTCAAAACTTATCAAATTATACTTTAAATATGTGCAGTTTGTGACAGGTCAGTTATGCTCCAAATGGCAGATGAAGAAGTAAGAATCAAGAAATTAAAGTGTCTTGTCTAAGATTAGCCAGAGAGATAGTAGCAGAGAGAGAAGAAAAACACAGCTTCTAAGATTCTGGAATAAGTGCTTTTTAATCCCTCTCAATTTGACGTTATTCCCATTTGGTTCCAAAAAGGATTTAAAGAGACATAAAATAGGACATGAAAGAAAGAAGAGGATCGTGCTTAAGAGAACTATGGGTCAACGTATCTCAGTTGAGCACTGGAAACCAATGGTGAATTCATTAGATGAAAAGTTCAATGCATCTCTTTAGAAGTTATCATCATATGCAATTTACTGAGAAATACATTTTTTAGGAAATCTAAAATTTGTGTGACCAGCAGGGGGCAACTAAATACTTCAGAAACAATATCTTATACAGGAGAACAAATTATAATTGGAGACTGTTAGCATCTCAGCAGTGTAGAACTGAATTTCTTTTAAAATGATAATTAACACCTAGCCACACATTCTCACAACAATGAATTTGTGAAGATAATTAGAACATTCCCCTAAGAAGACAGACTATAAAACCACATTCTAAGGCCTATATGTGGCAGATTGTTTTGGCTGTTTTTTCAGTCTGGTAAGATTTTTGCAAAAATCTATGTATTTTATAATAGAAGTTTTTTTTTTAATTTCTTGTGTTACAGAAAATATAGGGAATTCTCTGGTTGTCTAATGGTTAGGACTTGACATTTTCACTACCAGAGTCCAGGTTCAATCCCTAGTCAGGGAACTAAGATCTCAAAAGCCATGCAGCAGGGCCAAAAAAATAAATAAATAAATAAATAAACATTGACTTATTTCTGTACGTTATTCTAGGATTCTGCTTTTTTTTAATCTGAAATCAAAATAGAGCTTGCATAGGATCTCTCTCTCTCTCTCTCTCTCTCTCTCTCGAGATTTATTTTAAGGAATTGGTTCAAGCAATTGTGAAGACTCAGAGAGGAATTGCAGTTCAAGTTCAAAAGTAGTCTGCTGGCAGTATTCCTTGTCACTTGGAGGAGGTTGGTTTTTGTTCTATTAAGGCTCTCAACTGATCAAATGAGGCCCACCCACATTATGGAGTGAAATCTTCTTTCCTTAAAGCCCATCATTTTAAATGTGAATCTCACTGAGAAACATCTTCACAGAAACATCCAGAATTAAGTTTGACAAAATATCTGGGCACTGTGGCTCAGTCAAGTTGACATATAAAATTGACCATCACAGTTGTTCTATATGTTTATACCTATAGAAATAAATTTATATGGTCAAATAATCTAAATCTTCTCCATATGGAACTGCAATGCCTGACAAAAGATAGCATTCAGTAAATATATGCTGATTTGAATTGAACTGAATTTAAGTGAATTGGATTAAATATCTTCCAGTGCTAGCTAGGTTCTGCCAGGCTTCCAGTGTGATATTGAGGGGTTATATAGGATAGACTTTAGGCACAAGCTCTGGAATCACAGTATCCTCTGACTATTAATACCATCAATGCTATAAAAACTATTAATAATAGCTATCTATGGGCTTTTCTTGTAGCTCAGTTGGTAAAGAATCTGCCTGCAATGCAGGAGACCAGGGTTCGATTCCTGGGTCGGGAAGATCCCTTGGAGAAGGAAATGGAAACCCACTCCAGTATTCTTGCCTGGAGAATCCCACAGAGGGGTTGCAAGACTACAACCCCAGACTACAGGCCATAGGGTTGCAAGAGTCGGACACGACTTAGTGACTAAACCACCACCACAGTTAATGGTATTCATTGCTGGTGTTAATTAGTATTCCTTACTCTTTCCCTCTGGGTACTCAGTGGATTGACTGTGTATTCTGCAATTGGATGGGGCCATGTGACTCAGTCTGGCCAATGAAATATTGTGGAACTGATATGTGTCTATTTTAGAATGAGGGCATGAAAGGCCCGTATGAAATTCCCAGTCTTTCTTCCCCTGCTGGGGCAATCATAGAAGGAGATTCATGTTAAGATGGTGATGCCACAAGGTTGAAAGAGTCTGGATTATTATGTCACCATGTGGAGAACAGTTGTCTGCAGCCAAAGCCAATTTTTTGGAATAAGAAATAAATCTGTGTTGTTAAATCACTGACTTGTTTTTCAACAAATGTAACCTAGACTATTCTGTTCTGTCTCACAGATTTGTTTTGATGATTCAATTGGATATTTTATGGGAATTTCTTGATTGATAAGTAATTAGCACCCAAATGTTATGATTATTATATTGAATGAATCACATTGTCTTTGAATAAAAAACATTGCTTGGCTGTTGATCATTATAATAATTCTAAACTCATAACAGTAAGAGTACCAGGGAACTTTGTTTCAAGTATTATAACTCTTTAAACTTCCACTTAGAACGTTGCCTAATACACAGTAGGAATTCACGAATAAAGAATAAATTCCTATTTTACGGATCCTCTGATAATTGCTATCATTCTTTCCTGGGATCCTTTATTCCCTTATCATCAGGCTGGTAAGATTTTATTTTCCAAGGCCAAAGGTCTTATTAAACAGCCATTTTTGGATAGAATCATCCTGTCAGTAATGGAAATTAGGCAGTGATAGGTGCTTACATGTCTTAACTTTCTTCTAAATTCAGAACCAATTGATAGGGAGCCAGAGAGAGGGGAGGAAAAAAAAAAACAAAACAAAAGAATACACCTTCTTACTGATAAAGCTGCTTGGGCAATGTGAGTTCAGTGTACAGTTACGACCAATATTTTCAATACTCCTCAAGTCCAAATGGGAGATGACATACCAATGGAAATTTTCAGTTTGCAGATTAACTTCACACTCAGTCACCACTTTACACTCAGTCACCACTTCACACTCAGTGTGGTCAACAGTGGAAAGAAGAACATTTAGGCCTCAGAAAGTGTTAATCACTCAGTCATGTCTGACTCTTTTGAGATCTCATGTAGCCCACCAGGCTCCTCTGTCCGTGAAATTCTCCAGGCAAGAATACTAGAGTGGGTTACCAATTCCTTCTCAGGGGTCCTCCTGACCCAGGGATCAAAGCCAGGTCTCTGGCATTGCAGGCAGATTCTTTACCATCTGAGACACCAGACCTCCATCTAGAAGGTAAGCATGGGCTTGATTCACACGAGTTTGAGAATGAGAAGCAGATCAGAACATAATCTGTTGTGGATAGGTAGATTTGAAAAATGTGGCAAGAATGCTGTGGATTTTATTTTCATCTCCCCAAATCACTAATGAAATAAAATGCTCTTTCAACTTACATACAGAAGGTGGCAGAAATAAAAATAGAAGTTACTCTTCACTGAAGTTCTAAAAGAACCATATTACTATTTTAAGAGCCAGGTAAGGGAGCACCTAAACAATGAAACAAACATTAACAAATCTAAAGGGAGAAATAGAATTTCTGCCCAAAGGCAAACAAGAGACAAAGAAGCTGTTGATTAGTGAGGACTCCTAAGGTGAAAAGTCTGAGCTGGCCTGGTGCTAATGCCCTTCTGAGCCACAGGTATGAGGCACAGACCACGGAAATCCCCAGGCAAGGAGAGGCTCTGAAGAAATAACCAGCTGGGCTGGGGCCCTGGCAACCTCCCAAGCTGGAAGGCACAGACTTGTGTTGATGGTTGTTCAGAAGCTGTATGTGGGCTCTGTAGGAAATAATGATTTTTTTTTTTTAATAAGCTTCTGTCATTATAAATGTAGTACCTGCAAAGTAGAATGTTGGATCTATTGGGCTGTCTAAAAAGTTCCTTTTTTTTTATTAAAAATAATGTAAATTAAAATTTTTATTTAAAAATAAAAGACACATTTGTCACTTTTACCAAGAACTTTATTGAACAACATATTCATGGTTTTGTTTCACTGTGCTGTGCCTAGCTGCTCAGTCAGGTCCGACCCTTTGGGACCCCATGGACTGTAGCCCGCCAGGCTCCTCTGTCCATGGGCATTCTCCAGGCAAGAATAATGGAATGGGTTGCTGTCCCCTCCTCCAGGGGATCTTCCCAACCCAGGGATCAAACCCAGGTCTCCTGCATTGCAGACAGATTCTTTACCATCTGAGCCACCAGGGAAGCCCAAGAATACTGCAGTGGGTATCCCTGCTCCAGGAGATCTTCCTGACCCAGGAACTGAGCTGGAGTCTTCTGCATTGCAGGCGTCTTCTTTACCAGCTGAGCTAACAGGGAAACCCTTTGTCCCACTGCCTTCTGCCATTTTTCAGGCAACTTCAACTTTCATCTTCCCAAAACTTATCTTTTCAAGCAAAGAACTGTTCCAGGTGCCTTTGACAATCTTCCAGGGAATTGAAATTTTTTCCACGAAGAGAATTTTATAAAGAAATAAATGGACATCTGAAGGTGCAATGTCTGGTGCATACAGCCAATGGATCAGAACTTCCCAGTCAAGCTATAACGGTTTTTGCCTGTTCATCAAAACCCTGCTCCAGGAGATCTTCCTGACCCAGGAACTGAGCTGGAGTCTTCTGCATTGCAGGCGTCTTCTTTACCAGCTGAGCTAACAGGGAAACCCTTTGTCCCACTGCCTTTTGCCATTTTTCAGGCAACTTCAACTTTCATCTTCCCAAAACTTATCTTTTCAAGCAAAGAACTGTTCCAGGTGCCTTTGACAATCTTCCAGGGAATTGAAATTTTTTCCACGAAGAGAATTTTATAAAGAAATAAATGGACATCTGAAGGTGCAATGTCTGGTGCATACAGCCAATGGATCAGAACTTCCCAGTCAAGCTATAACGGTTTTTGCCTGTTCATCAAAGAAACATGTTGTCTTGAGCTATCCTGAAGGAAAATCACGCATTTCCTTTTGACTAATTCCAGACGCTTCCTGCTAAGTGCTGCTTTCTGTGGGTCTAACTGGGAGCAGTACTTGTTGGAAGTAATCACTTGATTTTCCAAAAGGAGCTTATCACAGAGCTCCCATCCCACCATATATGCATCATCACCTTTTCCAGATGAAGACTGGACTTCAGTGTGGTTGGTGGTAGTTCATTTTGCTTACCCCAGGATCTCTTCCATTCCACATTACTGTACAGTATTCATTCACGTTCATGGCTCATCACAATTTGTTTTTATTTATTTTATTTATTTATTACAATTTGTTTTTAAAACAGAACATTTTTGTTATGTTTAAGTAGAGAATAGCATGCGGAAATAGTCAAGAAAGTTTTTTTCACTTGACATATGTGGAACCCAAACATCAAAGTGATGAACCCAACCAAGCTGGTGCAAATGATTTTCAACCAAGCTGGTGCAAATGATTTTCAGCGCTTCATTTGGATATTTTGAGCACTTCAGTTATCTCTCATGTGGTATAATGCTGACTGTTCATAATTAATGTCTTGATTTGATAACTATTAACTTCAACTGGTCTATCTGACTGTGGAGCCTCATCCAGCGAGAAGACTCCAGCATGAAACTTCACTAACGACTTTTAAAAATATTTTGTTTGCTCATTTGTGGCTGTGCTGGGTCCTTTCTCTAGGTGCACCAAGTAGGGGCCACTCTCTGGTTGCGGTGTGCAGGCTTCTCTCTTGTGGAACACGGGCTCTAGGGTGCGCAGTCTTCAGTAGTTGTGGCTCCCAAGCTGTAGGACACAGCCTCAGTAACAGTGGCACACAGGCTCAACTGTTGCACAACATGTGGGATCCCCCAGATCAGGGATCAAACCCGCATCTCCTGCATTAGCAGGCAGACTCTTTACCACCAAGCCATCTGAGAAGCCTTGCAAACCACTTGTGACACGCTGAATCAGTCATAGTACTGTCTGCATACCCTGAACAAACCTTATTTGTGTGTTTTTACCTTTCTTGAAATAATAAAGCATCAGTTCAGTTCAGTCGCTCAGTCGTGTCCGACTCTTTGTGACCCCATGAATCACAGCACACCAGGCCTCCCTGTCCATCACCAACTCCTGGAGTTCACTCAAACTCATGTCCATCGAGTCGGTGATGCCACCAGCCACCTCATCCTCTGTTGTCCCCTTCTCCTCCCGCCAGTCTCTCCCAGCATCAGGGTCTTTTCCAATGAGTCAATTCATCACATGAGGTGGCCAAAGTATTGGAGTTTCAGCTTCAGCATCAGTCCTTCCAATGAATACCCAGGACTGGTCTCCTTTAGGATGGACTGGTTGGATCTCTTTGCAGTCCAAGGGACTCCCAAGAGTCTTCTCCAACACTGTAGTTCAAAAGCATCAGTTCTTCTGTGCTCAGCTTTCTTCACAGTCCAACTCTCACATTCATACATGATTACTGGAAAAACCATAGCCCTGGCAAAGTAATATCTCTGCTTTTCAATAGGCTATCGAGGTTGGTCATAACTTTCCTTCCAAGGAGTAAGCGTCTTTTAATTTCGCAGCTGCAATCACCATCTGCAGTGATTTTGGAGCCCCCAAAAATAAAGTCTGACACTGTTTCCACTGTTTCACCATGCTGAAAATGTTGCTTTTTTTCTTTCATCTTTGATATTAAAATGGCTACACAAAAAGTCATTGAGTTGGACGGCATCACCAATTCAATGGACATGAGTTTGAGCAAGCTCTGGGAGATGGTGAAGGACAGGGAAGCCTGGCATGCTGCAGTCCATGGGGTCACAAAGAGTTGGACACAACTGAGTGAAGAACAATGACAACACTTTTTGTGTTGTTTTGTGCTTTTTAGACACCAATTTTGATGTTTTTTAAAAACTGCCTGCTGATGTGACAGCTGTCACAATACAAGCTAACAAAATTGTTTTGAAGGAAGTTAAAAACGACTGAGTGCTACTAGAGCCATCTTATGGATAAAAACTAACAAAACTTCTGGCCAACCCAGTATATATAAGCAAAATAGGCAAATGAAAACCACCACAGTCCCTACCCAGATGTTTACCACTGTTAACAGTTTATTGCATATCTCTATTCACCCCTATACATGCATATACATATTATATAAATATGTATTTTTAATTGAAGTGGTTTTATCATACTTAATGTACAGTTTGTAACTTAGCCACTTTTTAAAAATTAAAAATCTCCACCTTTCCAGATCAATGCATTTTCATCTTCTCTGAAACCCCAATTCAGTTTTTCTCATTAGTCCCCCAAACATCTTTACTTTGAAAATAGTAACTGAAAGCAAAGAATTATTATTAAATTTTCCTTTCCTATAGGAACCATATTTCAGGATAGCCAAAGTATTCCAAGTAATGAAGTTTACTGAAGAATGTCAGAATAGAGCAGAAATAATTAAATTAGAATTATTTTACAGTTATTGAAATTATTGGTTCACATGAGGGTTTTAAATGAATGTTAAAGGATAAGCTTCATGTTTGAAGAGAAAATAGATATCTCTATGGTATCAAGGAGAAGGCAATGGCACCCCACTCCAGTACTCTTGCCTGGAAAACCCCATGGACGGAGGAGCCTGGTGGGCTGCAGTCCATGGGGTCGCTAAGAGTAGGGCACGACTGAATGACTTCACTTTTACTTTTCACTTTCATGCATTGGAGAAGGAAATGGCAACCCACTCCAGTGTTCTTGCCTGGAGAATCCCAGGGACGGGGGAGCCTGGTGGGCTGCCGTCTCTGGGGTCGCACAGAGTCGGACACGACTGAAGCGACTTAGCAGCAGCAGCAGCAGCAGCAATAGTATCAAAGTAATGTCATACAAATTACTTCTTAGTCACAAGTTCATAAAGTAAGGATAAGCCTGCCATATCGTTAATTCAGTTATCAGTGTGTCAGTAATTGTCATCAAATATGAAAGATACTATATAAAAATATACTATATCATCTACAAGTATTCCAAAATGTAAACCTTGAATCCATCAAGTCTCTACATTTAATATCTTTTAGAGAAAGAGTTCAAAAAGTCAGTTTTACAACTATGAAAAATCATATTCTGGGTTGTTAAGCAAGTGGGAAGGCAAAATTAAAAAAATAAAGAGAGGTATGCATTGTGCTTAGGGGTACATTTTGTTTTACTATGACTCACTGTACTTAAGAAATGAGTTTGGCAAGAGGGACTGGCTTAGAGTGTTGACTCCATGTATGGTAAGAGAGCTGGTGGGAAACCTTACTTGAACGGAGAACACAACTCTGAAATTGAGTCGATCGCCTGGTTGCTGAAGAGATGTCTTTCATTATTACATTTGAGATCCTTATGCTTGAAATGAGGATTGTCAAGATTCTGAAATAAACCTGCTGCCATGGCCTGAAGTTATGCTTATCTATGTTATCATTTGTAATTCTTAGAATTAGGCCAGTAGATGCAAAAGTTTGGTATCAAAGGAAAGTTGGTGGAGTATTTAGTCTCTGTGTTATTTCCCATCAATTGAGTGGAGTGAAAAATACAGCTAGTAACATTGTATAGAATGTGGTATTTCCAAAAGATTGTAATGGTAAGAGTTTCTATTTCTTGAGTTCTATGACTCCTATAACAACACTGTAAAATAGGCTTTTAAAATATCCATTTTACAGATGAGAAAAGAGCTTTGGTGAGGTCACATAGCTTATAAATGACATGGTTATGATTAGAATCAAGATCTGTCTGATTTTAGAGTTGGAGCTCAATTCCTCTACACTATACTACTTTGTACAATTGATTGGAGTGATTTTTGAGATTTTTTGGGACCTAATAGTCATACTAACTTAAAACAGTTTCTAAATTATCACTAGTAACCTAATGGGATTTCTATGTATGAAATAAAAGTACATAGCTCTTGTCAAATTAGCACTAAAGAAATAAAACATTAACAGAATACTTTTGATTTTCTTTTCAGATGTCAGTGCTATTCAAGGCAAAGCCTAAGCTTTTACTTGACATTTTGGGCTACTTTTTATGAATTTGACAGTTGTGCATTTGGAATCTGTTCAAATTCTATTTGTAGCTAAATCATGTGAGTGCCGAGGGGATCAGTACAACTGCTTTTTAGCATCTCTAGAGTAATCTTTATTTGTAGACTGTCTTATATAAATTTAAAGACGTTAATTTTAACATGCTCAATCAGATCTATTTGCCACAGGTTATATAATGTTAGGCTTTTACTGTAGTTTAACAGAGGTTTGGAGCAAATAATAGGTAGCATGAGTTGCTCTTGATTTGAATACTTTTACTCAGAAAAATTATAGCCATGATAAAGAGGAAACAACTATTATATTTTGTTAAGGGTAGAAAATAAGTAATAGTTGTAGAGTACATTCCCATTAGCCTCACCTATAGGTAGATAAAAGAAACTTACATGTTTTAAAGATTTTTTTTTAAAGCAGGGGGGCACAGTTATAGTTGAGAATATGTTTCTTTAAGAAATGAGACATTTTGGGACTTCCCTGGTGGTCCAGTGGCTAAAACTCCACAGTCCCAATGCAGGGGACCTGGTTTGACCCCTGGCTGGGGAAGTAGATCCCACATGCTAAGAGTAGATCCCACAACTAAAGATTTTACATGCTGCAACAAAGATCTCCTGTCCTCCAGCTAAGACCAGGTATAGCCAAATAATTAAATAAAAAGGAAATGAGATATTTAAAAAATAGATGATCACACTTAAACAACAATTCTTTATTACCATGTATCATGAAGTCATGACAGAGGATGAGATGGTTGGATGGCATCACCAGCTCGATAGACATAAGTTTGAGCAAGCTCCAGGAGTTGGTAATGGACAGGGAAGCCTGGTGTGTGGCAGTCCATAGTGTCACAGAGTCAGACACGACTGAGCGACTGAACTGAACTGAACTTAGGTGAACATGAAGTCAGTATTAACATTTCTTTGTTGTTTCTGTTTAGTTGCTAAGTCGTGTCCAACTCTTTGTGACCCCATGGACTGTAGCCCGCCAGGCTCCTCTGTCTGTGGAATTTCCCAGGCAAGAATACTGAAGCGGGTTGCCTTCTCCTCCTCCAGGGGATCTTCCAGACCCAGGGCTTGATCCCTGGTCTGCTGCTTGGCAGGCAGATTCTTTACCATGGAGCCACCCGGGAATATCCCATTAATGTCTTTTTATGGAAGTGGTTTGTTTGACTCAAGGTTGGTGTGTCTGATGCATCTCTTTTAACCCATGACAGTGCTTTCTTTTCCTTGCCTTCATTTGTGAATAAAGGTCATTATCTCCCAGAATTTTCCCTGTTCTTAGGTTAGATCTTTGTGTTTATATAGGGTACTATTTTTGTAACAATATAAGAAAGGAGGGGAGAGTTAGAATGCAAATGATGTCAGGTCCAAGACTGTTGGCTGATAGGAAAAAATAGTGGGAAGTAATCAACAATGAAGGACCAGTAGGGTGCAATCTTCAGACATCTCTGGAAAGGAGCTGACATTCAAAGAAAAAGTCTTAAATGGGGTGTGCCAACTCCAGTTCATTTCTAAGAGGGGGTTACTGAGGTTTGTGGTTAAAGGAAATGACTAGGGATGGGACTGGGAGCCTCATTTAGCTGTGCATGTAAGAATACTAGACAAAAGTAAAGCTCTCAAAGGAGCTGACTGAAAATCAGTAGAGAGGAGTATCAACAAGACCCAGAACAGAGGGATGATCCTGACAGGAATGCACTGCTACCGCTGCTGAGGTGCTTCAGTCGTGTCCAACTCTGTGCGACCCCCGAGATGGCAGCCCACCAGGCTCCTCCATCCATGGGATTTTCCAGGCAAGAGCACTGGAGTGGGGTGCCATCGCCTTCTCCACAGGAATGCACTAGACAGATGTTATTGGAATATAGGGTAGGTGCTTTTTTCTCCACTCTGTCACCTCTGGGTACCAGTGTTCTAGATGGGTAGGAGAGACGCTACCTACCTATAATATCTGGTAGAAGTCATCTAGGTCAGTAGGATCTGTCCTTGTTGGGAGGGGTGGGTAGATGGCTGCTACCTGATAATGTGGGAGTATGACACCTTCATTCCAACTGTCCAGAAAGGACAGTTTTGAAACACTGTTAGTTTATAGGGTGAGGCCTCTTGCTCTCTTCTCATTCATTTCAGGAAAGAGGTGGAGTAATATAGATTCTTGATGGATTTTTTTTGAAAGAGAATGGGCCTCATTTCCGGTAAAACTGATAACTTATTAAATCGAAGAATTAAAGTACAATCTGGTTTAAACAAATGAATTACTTGTGACCTCTCAGAAAGTTTATAGATATGTAAGTACAAGCTGAACAAAGTTAACTGGAATAATCTATAGTAGTAATATATAATCTTTTATATGTTAAAAGATACGAAGAAATAGTATTCTGCAGTGAAATTACAGTATTAAGAAAATATTATAGAAGAAAGTATATTTTGAATAATATCATGGGGGCTGAGGGAAAGAGAGTAAAGCTTTAGTGAAAAAAGTGAAGTATAATTCCTTTACCATCTTTGCATTATAGTTGCCACAATTTTAGAAACTTAAGGGACTGTGTGGCCTATGTTTTCCATCTTTACATAATTATACACCCTCCTAAAACTGGAATGAAAAACATATTTAGAACTTGTAATATGTAGTCGGATAGTCATCAGAAAGAGATGGGTTCTTCTTTTAACAATTTATTTGGAGCTTAGAGTGCCCTCTGAGCTGAATTAAAACTCAGGAGTCAACCCTAACAACCTGAGCATAAACTTTTAACTATTTCCAGAGATGTATTAAAAGTTACAGCATGCACCTAACTTTGAATAGGCATGTGGGTGGAAAGAGTAGGCAGAGCTTTTCAACAAGATTTAATTGCCCTTAATCTGTGAGTATGTAATTACATAATTCATTATGATGAACTTTCATTTTTAGACTTCTGTGGTGGGAATCATTAATGCTTCACCGTTATGTGAAAAACAGTAATAATTCCATTTTTTATTATTACAAATCATGATCTCCTAAATATATGCTAATTTCTTAGCCTGATTATTAGTGAATCATATTCATTGGTACATTATGCAAATTTGAACTAAGAATGTCATTATGAAGAAAAACACTTAAAATGCGGTACCAGTAGTTATTTAAAATGAGAATGCCAATAAAATATTAATATAATTTTGCCTATATGGATGAGAAAAGAGAGCAAAAAAATGGAAATGTTTAGTGATTTTGCTTTTAAAGGCATATTCTAGGTGGAGATAATAATACAAATGGGTGACATACTTGGTCTGATGAGGCTATTGAATAGTAACTGTAAAGTGAGAATTTGATTGGACTTATCCTGCTGTTAGGCATATGGATGATTATTTTGTATTTAAAATATTAAAATAATTTTAACAGTTCTTACTGTTTTGCATGATCAATCATTTTTATATTTATGCAAATATGTGCCACTTTCAAATGTTTTTCTTTCAGCCTCAACTCTCAGACCTCCCATTTGGGATCATTTCATTTTTGTCTGAAGAAAGATATTTCTTCTTCAGACTTTCTGTTGGTGAGAATCTATTATCAGCAAACTCTGCTCTTGCTTGCCTGAAAATGCCTTTATTCTTGTGGCATTCTTGAAAGATCTTTCCACTGGTTATTCAATTGTAGACTGACAGTCATGTTCTTTTAGCCCATGGAGGATATTATTCCACTGCTTTTTGGTCTCTATTGTTATTGTTGAAAAGTCAGTTATCAGACACTTTTGAGGATAATCTGTATTTTTTTTTCTTCTGCTACTTTTATGGCTTTCTTTTCTGTTTTTGGTGTTCTACAGTGTCACTATAATGTATCTAAATATGGATTTATTATTCTTTAAATCACTTGGGATTTGAGAGACTTTTTAGGATTGTGGGTTGGAGTCTTTCATCAGTTCTGGAAATTCTCATCCATTCATTATCTTGCCAAATATTGCCTCTGCACAATTTTCTCTTTCCTATTCTTCTGGAGCTATAATTTGAATTAGTTTAGATGTTCTCATAACGTCTTCCATATCAATTAACATCTCTATTTTTCTGTTGCATTTGGGATAATTTCATCATCTCTGTCTCCTAGTTCCCTAGATCATATGTCTGTTCTGTCAAATAGACTAGTAAACCTGCCCACTGACTTGTCAATTTTTTTCAAATATCTACAGTCTTTTTTTAGAGTTTCTTATTTTCTGTACATATTTTCAAGCTTGTTTTTATTTTTTATTCATGTTTTATATGTAGAGTACATCATGAGAAATGCTGGGCTGGATGAAGCACAAGCTGGAATCAAGACTGCCAGAAGAATATCAGTAACCTCAGATAGGCAGCTGATACTGCCCTTAAGGCAGAAAGCAAAGAGAAACTTAAGAGCTTCTTGATGAAGATGAAAGAGGAGAGTGAAAACATTGGCTTAAAACTCAATATTCAAAAAACAAATCATGGCATCCAGTCCCATCACTTCATGGCAAACAGATGGGAAAACAATGGAAATAGGGAGAGACTATTTTTCTGGGCTCTAAAATCACTGCAGCCATGAAATTAAAAAATGCTTGCTCCTTGGAACAAAAGCTATGACTAACCTAGACAGTGTATTGAAAAGCAGAGACATTACTTTCCCAACAAAGGTCCATCTAGTCAAAGCTATGGTTTTTCCCGGTAGTCATGTATGGATCTGAGAGTTGGACCATGAAGAAAGCTGAGCGCCAAAGAATTGATGCTTTTGAACTGTGGTATTGGGAGAATACTCTTGAAAGTCCCTTGGATTGCAAGGAGAGCCAACCAGTCAATCCTAAAGGAAATCGGTCCTGAATATTCATTGGAAAGACTGACGCTGAGGCTGAAACTCCAATACTTTGGCCACTTGATGCAAACAGCTGACTCACTGGAAAAGACCCTGATGCTGGGAAAGACTGAAGGCAGGAGGAGAAGGGGATGACAGAGGATGAGGTGGTTGGATGGCATCACCAATTCAATTGACATGAACTTGGGCAAGCTCTGGGAGACAGTGAAGGTCAGGAAAGCCTGGCATGCTGCAGTCCATGGGGTTGCAGAGTCAGACATGACTGAGCTGCTGGACAACAGCAACAATATATTTTATAGATTTTATAGTCTGTATTTGGTAACTTCAGTAGTTGAAGTTCTAAATCTATTTCTGTTTAAAACAGTAAATTTTCTATGTAGACATGTGAATGGGTGTATATGCTATCATGGGGGACGCTTATTTCTAGTACATCTTTAAACTGAATGAATAATTCTTGGAACGCTTCTCTCTCTCTCCGTATGTGTGTGCCTGTAGGACAGGTCATGGCTTTTGTCTCTTATTAGAAAAGAAAATCTCATGTAAACTGGGCTCGGCAAATGTCCATAGGGTAAAAGCATGCTTTAGGATTTGCTCACCTCTCTAGGTTTCTGCCTTCACTTAATTTCTTTGACCTAATAATTTCTTTATTGCCAGTTAATCAATGAGATACCTAGTCCATAATATTGCCAAAAACAAAGCCTATGCTCTTTCTTAAAGTTTATTATCCAAACTTTCTTGGAGGGATATTTTCTTAAGATAAATAATAGTAAGAAGAAATGCTTAAAATCAATATGCAAATATTTTGCAAGGAAATCTATAGATTTTATAAGTGGACTTTCTTTTTAATATAAATTTTATTTGAATATCAGATATCTGGCTGACTGTTTTGTAGATCTCTATCATTTCATTTTATTAGATAGAAGTTTACATATTGTTCTAGAGTGTATATAAGTCTTTGAACCACTAATCTGTTGGTTAAAGTATGTTATATAACAATTTCAAAAATCTCTGTTATTTAGAACAATAAATATTTATGTTTTACTCTTCTTTCACATTTACAGCTGCAAGTTAGCTGCAGTATTGCTCCAGGGTAAAGGTCAATTTCAGGCCTGTCCACATATTTTCTCATTCTGAGATACTACTTGAAACATGCTCTGCTCATGTCAGGCAGTTCAAGACTAATGGATTACATTAAAAATTAAAGAAGTTAGCATGTGTCACATCTACTCACAAACAACTGGCTAGAGCAAGTCACATGACCAAGAGTAATAGTACAATCCACTTCATAGACTTCAAAATAATGTCAGAAACTTTATTTGTCTGAAATTGCTCTCAATCTTCTTTGAAAAATTACGATTTTAACCTAAAAGCCTCATCAGCAGTCTTTGGTAATGTAAGTGTCTAAATGGAAGGCTAATAGAAAAAAGCTCAGACAGTAAAGAATCTGCTGCAATGCAGGAGACCTGCATTCAGTCCCTGGGTCAGGAAGACCCCTTGGAGAAGGCAGTGCCTACAGACTCCAATATTCTTGCCTGGGAAATGCCACGACAGAGAGGCCTGGTGGGTTACAGTCCATGGGATCACAAAGATCTGGACAGTACTGACTGGCTAACATTTTCTTTCAAAGGAAAAACCAAAACCAAAACCAAAAAAAAAAAAAAAGCAACACTCCTCAAACCAAATTTCTCACATTCTAGGTCAGAGTTTTCTATGGGAAAGATAATCATGCCTGTCAGTGCTTAAACTGGTTTGAAAAAAAGAAACCTTTTCATCCTTAGAAATGTATAATTAATTAAACATTAGGCAAAAGACATGGATTCTCATTGGAGTTTAAATAGGATAGTTATAATAAAAAGTTTTAGTTTAAAATACTATTCTTAAAATCATTTTAAGAGTAGCAATTTGCAAGGCCTCTCTTAACACAGAAAATGGAAGCTACCGAACATGTTTCAGTTACAGTGCAATATCACATATTACAGTTCCTGCTTGTGTTATGATCACATTGAAAATGCAAGACTGAATGATTATTTCCTGAAATCCTAGAATATCAGATTTGAAAGGATCTAAAAAGCATGTATTTTTCAACTGTAATCCACTGAGATGCCATTTTGCTGCAATCAATTGTGATGTATGTTAAAATCATTAGCCATTCATGACAAATAATTAGTACTAGCAATAGTTAACGGAGAAGGCAATGGCACCCCACTTCAGTACTCCTGCCTGGAAAATCCTATGGACGGAGGAGCCTGATAGGCTGCAGTCCATGGAGTCGCTAAGAGTAGGACACTACTGAGCGACTTCACTTTCACTTTTCACTTTCAGGCATTGGAGAAGGAAATGGCAACCCACTCCAGTGTTCTTGCCTGGAGAATCCCAGGGACGGGGTAGCCTGGTGGGCTGCCGTCTATGGGATCACACAGAGTCGGACACGACTGAAATAATTTAGCAGCAGCAGCAGCAATAGTTAAAATACAGAAGATTATGAAAGATATACTTGAAATCAAGCAGAATTCTGAGAAGACTTTCCAGGGATAGACTCTGGAATCCTCTCTCCCACTCTTGTTTATAGAAAGTTTCAGCTTTCTCCAAATTCCAAAGAGCAGATTTAATCAGACCAGTGAGAAAATGCAGAAACAAAGGAAACCAGTCAAGCAGGACAAAATAATAGTTTAGCCATAAAACAAAGTCAAGGGCCTTTAGTTCCTCCTCGAGGGCTATAGATAATAACCCAAGCCATATCCTTGAGCTGTTTTGCAGATACTAAAATCCGCACCAGGGGGAAGAAGTCAACTGCTAACCCCGAGCACGTAGAACCCAGACCGGTTGGACCAGCAAGATTATAATGTTGACTCTCAAATACCACCGTTTCCTCACCACCAATCAATCAGAAGGATGTCCAAAAACTGATTAGGCAGCCTGAGACCCTCACCTTGCCTTTAAAAACCCTTCCCACTAGGGAGTTTGGGTCTTTGAGCATGAGCTGCCTCTTCTCTTTGCTTGACCCCGCAATGGGTACCTTGCAAAAAACCCTGTACTTCCTTCACCACAACTTGGTGTCAAAGAATGACTTTACTGTGCACCAGTGACGGAACCCATATTCGATTCTGCGATATATTAATTATTTACATTTGTCTTCCCTATTATATCTTCATTTTCACTTACGTGCATTCTGGGTGAGTGCGTGTGTGTGTGTGTGTGTGTGAGAGAGAGAGAGAGAGAGAGAGAGAGGAGAAAAAGCTAGTTTGAAAACAATTTGCATAATCATGGGTACACCATGACTATTTGTTTCAAATGTGAATATCATCCATTGGAAAAAAAGATTGCATATCATTCCTTAAAGAGCATGTAGTCCAACTCCCTTTTATCAGAACTTGAAATGCAGGGAGTAACTTATCTAGTCACATATCTAATTAACCTAAGTTCCTTGATACCAGTACAGTGCTTTCCCTTTTAATAAATGATTTTATTTTCAACAGCCAGTATAAGAAATGGTTGTCTGGGGAGGCTTTACAAATAAATGTGAAAAGAAGAGAAGCGAAAGGCAAAGGAGAAAAGGAAAGATATACCCATTTGAATGCAGGGTTCCAAAGATATCAAGGAGAGGTAAGAAAGCCTTCCTCAGTGATCAATGCAAAGAAATAGAGGAAAACAATAGAATGGGAAAACCCAGAGATCTCTTCAAGAAAATTATAGAGATACCAAGGGAACATTTCATGCAAAGATGGGCACAATAAAGGACAGAAATGGTATGGACCTAACAGAAACAGAAGATATTAAGAAGAGGTGGCAAGAATACACAAAAGAACTATGCAAAAAAGATTTTCATGACCCAGATAATCACAATGGTGTGATGACTCACCTAGAGCCAGACATCCTGGAATGAGAAGTCAAGTGGGCCTTACGAAGCATCACTGTGAACAAAGCTGGTGGAGGTGATGGAATTCCAGCTGAGATATTTCAAATCTTAAAAGATGATGCTGTGAAAGTGCTGCACTCAATATGCTAGTAAATTTGGAAAACTCAGCAGTGGCCACAGGCCTGGAAAAGGTCAGTTTTCATTCCAATCCCAAAGAAAGGCAATGCCAAAGAAGGTTCAAACTACTGAGCAACTGCACTCTTCTCACATGCTAGCAAAGTAATGCTCAAAATTCTCCAAGCCAGGCTTCAACAGTACATAAACTGTGAACTTCCAGATATTCAAGCTGGATTTAGAAAAGGCAGAGGAACCAGAGTTCAAGTTGCCAATATCCACTGGATCATCAAAAAAAACACAAGAGAATTCCAGAAAAACATCTACTTTTGCTTTATTGACTATACCAAAGCATTTGACTGTGTGGATCACAACAAACTGTGGAGAATTCTTTAAGAGATGGGAATACCAGACCACCTGACCTGCCTCCTGAGAAATCTGTACGCAGATCAAGAAGCAACAGTTAGAACTGGACATGGAAAAACAAACTGGTTCCAAATCAGGAAAGGAGTATGTCAAGGCTGTATATTGTCACCCTGCTTATTTAACTTATATGCAGAGTATAGCATGAGAAATGCTGGACTGGATGAAGGACAAGCTGGAACCAAGATTGCTGGGAGAAATATCAATAACCTCAGATATGAGATGACACCACCCTTATGGCAGAAAGCAAAGAAGAACTGAAGAGCCTCTGGATGAAAGTGAAAGAGGAGAGTGAAAAAGTTGGCTTAAAACTCAACATTCAGAAAACTAAGATCATGGCATCTGGTCCCATCACTTCATAGCAAATAGACGGGGAAACAGTGGAAACCGTGGCAGACTTTATTTTTTGGGCTCCAAAATCACTGCAGATGGTGATTGCACCCATGAAATTAAGACACTTGCTCCTTGGAAGACAAATTTTGACCAACCTAGACAGCATATTAAAAAGTAGAGATATTACTTTGCTGACAAAGGTCCGTCTAGTCAAAGCTATGGTTTTTCCAGTAGGCATGTATGGATGTGAGAGCTGAACTATAAAGAGCTGAATGCTGAAGAATTAATGCTTTTGAACTGTGGTGTTCTAGGAGACTCTTGAAAGTCCCCTGGACTACAAGGAGATCCAACCAGTCAATCATAAAGGAAATCAGTCCTGAATAATCATTGGAAGGACTGATGTTGAATCTGAAACCTCAATACTTTGGCCACCTGATGGGAAAAACTGACTCATTTGAAAAGATCCTGATGCTGGGAAAGATTGAAGGCAGGAGGAAAAGGGGACAGATGAGGATGAGATGGTTGGATGGCCTCACCGACTAAATGGACATGAATTTGAGTAAACTTCAGGAGTTGGTGATGGACAGGCAAGCCTGGCATGCTGTAGTCCATGGGGTTGCAGAGTCAGACACGACCGAGCAACTGACTGAACTGAATTTATCTAGCCACGTCTAATTAATTTAAGCTTCCTTGATTCCAGTACAGTTCTTTCCATTTCAATAAATGACTTTATTTTCAACAGAAAGTGGGGTTGAGGCAGAAGAGGACTAGACAAGGCAATTCATCGCCTACATCTAATCTTTAGTCTCAGTTCTCAAAGTCAAGGAAAAGCCAAAGAGCCCAGATGGTATATTTTGCATCTTATCTATGCTCTGGGAACATTCTTTTTTAAATGTTGTTGTTTTTTCGTATGTCCTACACTTTGTGACCCCCATGGACTGTAGCTCACCAGGCTCCTCTATCCTTGGGATTTCCCAGGCAAGAATACTGAAGTGGGTCACCATTTTCTTCTCCAGGGGATCTTCCTCCCGACCCAGGGATCGAAACCATGTCTCCAGCTTGGCAGGCTGATCTCTTACTGCTGAGCCACCAGGAAAGCCCATAGATTTTGAAATCTATCTGACTGCAACTCAGAATAAGAAATATAGTTTAAATCATAACACAGGTCATAGGCACCTTCCTCCACAACTGAAACAAAAGTTTCAGAATCCTTGCCCTTGTTATATATATACTCTGATCTTTTATTTTAGGTTCCGTGCTAGCCTATTATTAAAAAGTAAAATAGACTTTTGAGTCAGTTCAAAAACCCCTGCTCTAGAAAATAGAAGACAGGCTTCAATCTGCTCACAAACTGCAAAATTACTAGCTTTGCTGAAATTGTGTCATTCACAGAATACTAAACTTCCCTCATATTTATCTGAACCACAACTACAATCTCTCAGACTTCAGAACAGAACCTATAGAATCTTTTCCTCATTGGAACACCACTTCATTATAATATCTCATAGATTCTAAGACTCATTGCTTTTCACATTTTAACATCTCCGAGTTTAAGATGCATCTTTAAAAAATCAGTAGCATCAGTTCAGTTTAATTGGCAAAGTTTCTTTTCTGTCTTGGGTAACATGAAATAATGGTGAGTCTTAAATTCCATGATGTTTTTAGAGTTTCTATGAAATAGTTTAGTAATAAGGATTATAGAGGCCAAACTCTTCTGCTTATTCATTTCAAAGTATTCAGCTGATCAGAATGTTTTTTGACCTCTTAAGAAAACGTAATGAGAATCACGTAAGAACAGAACTTAGTTCTGGGTTAGAAGGAAAAATGAGTTACAAACTGAGTTTACCTATTAGTGAAAGGTTTTTGTGCCTTCATTGTTAACAGAATTTGATTATGATCTTTCTGCTTTTCTACCCTTATCTTTGTATTGTGCCATCTTTCCGTCACTGACACTTTACTCTTCCTCTCATTATGGGGTTGAGGTGCGAGTTCCTTGGATTCTGGTTAAAAGAGAAGGCAAAATGTTATGTCCCAAAGTTAATGCACCTGAAAAAAAAAATCAAGAATTAGGCTTCATTTTAAAAATGGAACGAATCGTCAAATTCCTGTGTATCTGTTTAAAATAGTCACCAACGTAACACACTGTAAAACTTAATGAATGTTAAACTGGCACGAAGGATCCCGAACAGGACTAGGAACCAAAATAACCTTGCTAAGCTATTTTCATCTCAGCATGAAAGAAATGCACCATCCTCTCCTCAAAAATAAAAATCTCTAATGAAGAAAACAGTACATTAAATGGCACAACTGACGTGCTACTAGAAATAGGAAGAAGTAGTTACTGCTTTCCAAGGCAGACACCACGATGCTTTCTGTTTTCCTTTGCTTGGCTGAAACTTGAGGCAAGCCCCAGGCTGGGGAGGTGGGGGGACCCTGAGTCCTACCCGGGAGCTCTACGGGACAGTCTCCTTAGTTTAGGCAGAGCCCTGCACGACCGGTCCCAGAGGCCTCGCCTCCACAGGCGCGGGGCGGGACGGTGGGTTCGCCTCCCGAGCCCGCCCCAGGAGGTCCAGAGGCGTTTTCGGCGGCGATAAGACTCCGCCCGAACCAGGTGTTGACAGTTACTCCCGCGCGGCCGACGCCCGCTCAGCTGGAGACGCTTCGTCACCGCCTCCGCGCGTCGTCACGTGACGGGAAGGGGGCGTGGCCGAGCCGCCACCAGGGGGCGGGGCCGGGGCGGGTCCTCGACTGTGAAGGAGCTCGGCGGCTCCCGAGGCCCAGAGCGGCGGCGGCGCGGCCGATGACAGCATCAGGCGGCGACCCGTTCCCGGGCGGGCGGCGGTGGGAGCGGCAGCCCCAGCGGCTGCAGCGATAGCTGTCGCCGGCGCGGTAGCCGCTGCCGGTAGCCCGCAGACAGAGGGAGGTGGGGGCCCGCCCCTGCCGGCAGACCGTAGGCCGGCGTTCCCGCCCTCCTCGCGGGCCGAGCGGGCACAGCCTTCTCGGCCGCGAGGCAGCGCCCTTGGGCTGGGCTCGTGCCCCAGCTGCCGCCGGCGACTGCGGCCGAGAGAAGTTGGGGTCCGACTGGACGCGTGCGGGGCCCCGTAGGAACCGACCGCCCGCGCGCCGCCTCTCCGGGGGCTCCGCACCGGTGAGTGTAGCGCGGGCCTCTGTCCGCACCCTCCGGGCGGCGGCACCCCTGCCTCGCAGGTTCTGCACTCGGGCGGCGGGGGCTGCGGGCACCCCGCGCCGGGAGGCTTCCTCTGGTCCCTGTGTCCCCTCTTGGAGTGGGACATTCCAAAGGCTGGAGAGGATGGAGCGCTTTGGGGCCCACAGTGAGTGCGTCTGCAGCCTCACAAAGCCGCAGCAGGGGCCGGGGGCCGGTACCGTCTTTTGGTCGGCCCCGAGAGTCGGCCGCTGCCCGAAGTTTGCTTGGGCGGACGGAGGGGTCTCGCCGGAAGCCCTGGAGCCGGGGAGAGTGGCGCTTTGTCTCTTGATGCCGTTCGGGCGAGGCTCCCGTTTTCCTGGGACAGCCCCGGAGGAGGGCTGTGGCGCGCACCGCAGACCGCGCCCGCCCTGAGAGAGCCGAGCGCCACGGTGCTGTTCCTCTAAGCCTCAGTTCCTGTGGCCTTCTTGTAGCGTAGGAGGAAGGCGAAGCCTTTGCTGTACTTTTAAATTTAGTGTTTGTGTCTGATCCCTTTCTGGAGAATGGAATCGGGTCCCAAGAAGCTTTACAAAGAGCCTGCCTTTGGTTCATTGAGCCATCCACTCAAGACCGGCCCAGCCGAAGCAACAGTATATGCAGATTTTCCATTCACAAAAGTCATTCGACACTCTTTATGAGACACATCTGCCATTGGGGAACATACCTAATTTAATTTTGTCTAAATACTTTCTGAAACAATAGGTAACTTGGAAAGGAAAGTGAAGTCGCTCAGTCGTGTCCGACTCTTTGCGACCCCATGGAGTGTAGCCTACAAGCTCCTCTGTCCATGGGATTTTCCAGGCAATTGTACTGGAGTGGATTGCTATTTCCTTTTCCAGGGGATCTTCCCGACCCAGGGATCGAACCCCGGTCTCCCGCATTGTAGACAGTCGCTTTACCGTATGAGCCACCTACTTAAATAGATGGAGAAATTTACCCGACTGATGTTATATGCATATTTACTTTAAACAATTTAATGAAGTTTTTGTCTTTCTGATGCTGGAAGATGTAAATGACTTCTAAGTAGTATTACATTGCACTGTGTATGGTAGGGTTATTCGTTTTTAATTAACTTTCTCTGAAACTTAGAGCCACTATAGGTCTTTTCAAAAATAATTATTTAAAAGTTTTGTTTTGTTTTTTGGCCTCCCTTAAGAGTCCAAGGATTGTGAATTCTTTGTTAGGTTTCCTTCTTCTATCTCGTCCAATGTTATCTTGATCAAGCGGAGAGACTAGGGTGAATTTCTGTGCTTGCTCCAACCTGTTTTGCAGTGAAAATGTTAAGATCACGCTGGCTTTATGAAACAGGTTGGAGAAGGAAGAGCTCCTCTATTACAGCTAATTTAAAATATGTTAACCCCCCCCTTTTTTTTTCTTTTTTATTAGTAACTGTGTGTGGAATGACTGCAACATGCCTGTTCAAAGTAATGGAAAAGGGAATAGATGAAACATAAGAACTACTTTTTAGGTCTTTAATTATGGAGCTTAAGTTGTGTTCAAATTCCACGTGAACCGTTTGAGCTACAATACATTGTACACAGGTGCTTAGAAGGGCCGGTTTAATTAAACATGGTCATGGTTTATTTCTCTTTTATTGAATCATAATATTTGTTGTAATTGTGATCTGTGAATACGTTTTTCACAGATTTTTTTTTCCAGTTAGAATATTATGACCTTTTAGAGGCAATCAAATGTTTCTTACAAAGCGTTTATGATACCTATAAATTTGGTAATATCTAGCTTTTAGGTTTCTTTTGAGTTGAAAAAGCCATAAAAAATAGTTAAGAAACAAATATACAACTCTGTGTAATGGAATTATGCTTTAGTTTTAAGGAAAAAGTGGTAAAGTTATGAATTTACAAAGCTTGCATTATAAAAAGTCTCTCTTTTTAAGGAATTAATTGCATAATTTCTCTAATGAGTGTCCTTAGTACATTTAAACTTGGTTTATAAATAATCCTTCAAGAGCAGATCATTTGAATTGAAGCATGAAATGACAAAATAAAGAAATGATACTTAGAGTTTTCTAATATTATTTTGGAAAATCTTGATCCTAATAATACTTGAAGTATTGTGTTTTAATATTTACATCATAATATCCAAAGCTTAAAACTTTTATTGCAGTGATCTTGGAGCACTGAGGAATTAAAAAGGTTCTATCTTACGAATATGTGCTACAAATAATACATAAATGCAGCTTGAATTAAGTCTCTGAGTACTTCATTAGTGAAGGTGGCTGTGTGCAGGAAAATTGAAGTAGAGTTTCCTTGTGGTTGGAACACAGAAAGAGCTATCTGGACTAATGTGTAAAGATTTCATGTCAATATTTTCTTTTGGAAACCTCTGAAAAACTTTAGATCTATCCTTCCTTCCATCTTGGTCCTCACACCCTCATATGTCCTCTTAAAGGCAGGAAATTGAAGGTCTCATCTGGAACACTTGATAGAAGGATTTTTCCTCCCTGAAGAATGTTACCAAGTTTGCAAGGAGAGATCTTTCTTCAGAGACCTTGTAGCAAAGAGTTCTTCTCCTGAAACATCATACTCTTCTACCCTTTGTTAATTTTTGTTGTTAAAGCTGGAAACAATGTAAACTCTCCATGATAGCAAGAACCATTGAAGTTCCAAATGCATAAGAGTTATTGAATGAAAAAATGTGGCTCCAGATATATGACTGGAAACCAAAGAGGAGTATGTGATAATATAATCCAGATTAGATACTAGGAAGGAGGTGACAAAAATGATGTAGGTGTCAAAGAAGGGAGGCAACTCATTTTATCTGGGGAACTTTCTTGGAAGAGGTGATTTTTCATTTAAGCTTGACTGAAAGCGCTGTATTTGATGATAAGCAGATGTCCTAAGGGGCAGACAGCTTGAACCAAAGCATTTAAATTGGGCTGGGTAGTCATGCCAGATTAAACACAGTAAGTCTTTTTTGGTAACATGAATTTTTCTTCTTCCCTTCTAACTGTTACCTCTCCTTGATAAAAAGTGTTGACACACTTTATAAGAGCTGAAATTTAGAGTACTTGAGTTTTGGAAGTGACATGGTAGAGTGAAAGCAAGAGCATTGATCTGGAGGTTGGAAAACTTGATGGGATTTGTTACTGCATTTTATACAAGAAATGAGGGGCTTCTTTGATAACTCAGTTGATAAAGAATCTGCCTGCAGTGCAGGAGACCAGGGTTCAATTCCTGGGTCCGGAAGATCCCCTGGAGAAGAAATAGGCACCCACTCCAGTATTCTTGGGCTTCCTTTGTGGCTCAGCTGATCAAGAATCTGCCCACAATGCAGGAGACCTGGGTTTGATCTCTGGGTTGGGAAGATCCCCTGGAGAAGGGAAAGGCTACTCACTCCAGTATTCTGGTTTGGAGAATTCCACGTACTGTATAGTCTATGGGGTTGCAAAGAATCAGACACTACTGAGCAACTTTCACTTTATGTAAGAAAGCTAGGTAAACCACTCACTGGGCGTTAGCTTTCTCATTTGTAAAAGGAGGAGCATAATCCTTATTCACATGGTTGTTGGGGAACTGAGATTACAAAATGTATGTCAAAGTGCCTATTTCAATATTTCCTGCCCCCCACCCCTCCTCAAACTTGAAACTTTTGTATTGAGATTTAACTGACAAACAATGTTGCGGTAGTTTCAGGTGAACAGCAAAGGGACTCAGCTATGCATATACATGGATCCATTCTCCCTGACCGCCGCCGCAAAGAGCCTATTTCAGTACTAACAGATAGGAGAAATCAAACATTAAATTACTTGAAACATTTCTTTGTCATTAGAGCTTTAAAATATATTTTGATGTATTTATCACAGACTCTGATATCTACTTTCTTTGCATTGACCTGTTGTGTCACCTTTAAATTTACCAGTGTCTAAATTCTAGATACTTAATTTTCTTTTAGTCAAGCATAAAGTTTTGTGATAGAAATTAGGCTTAATTGTATTACTTCTTAATGTTACAAACCACAGGGAATGTTAGATACCTTAAATTTGTAAAGCTTTAAGGGAAATGTGTTACTGAAAAATCTGAGCCTTTAGGCTTTCTTTACAGAATTTGTTTTTGAAGAAATTGTGCTTGCCTGTCATGCAATCTGTCTATTCACTGTTGTGAAAAACAAACCAAAAAGTACATTTTCCTGCTATTACAAAAAAAAAAAAGTTACTGAAAATATCATCTGTATGTTTTTAGTGATCTGAGTGACTGTAAACCATGAAGAGTCTCTGCTGTGTTTTAGTTTAGAGTTCAATATTTTGTGAGCAGTCTTATAGACTTCTGCATCATTTCTTATCTAAGCTTTTTGCTCTAGTAGCTGTGTATTCTTTCATGAATCTCAAAATTTCATTATACTTTGTGAACTCTTTTCAGTGTTTAAATTCATAAAGCAGGCTGTCCTTTGTATAATATTTGAAAGGGAATTGTATTATGAAAAGACCAAAAAGAGTCTTGAATCTTCAGACAACAAGCCAGTTACCTACCATCTTACATATTCACAAAGGACTGGGGAAAAATAAAAAAAGAGGAAACAGTTTTTGAACTTGAAGACTTTTCAAATAAAAAGGAAACTTTAAAATTCAGGGTTGTTAAAAACATGATAGCTTCAGAGGGAGAGCGATAGCTCCTGAAGGTGTCTTAGTGGGAGTGGTTGGTCGTCATCATAACGGTAACTGATCTGAGTTGAGTACTAACTGTGTATCCTGTACTTGCACCTGCGCTTGACTGTGATCCGCTCCCCCCCAAATCAGGCTACTTTCTTTCCGTTTTTAAACCTCAAGCACTGAGGGATTAAGTGGTAGGCGGGAGAGCCAGGATTTGAACTAACCCTGAGTCACAGGGAGGGTAAGTAGCAGGTGTGGAACTTGCCAAAAGGATTTGAATTCAAGGTTTAACCTGACTTTTCACATCAGAACCTGACCTTTTCGCCATCACATTATACTGCTTTGTGTGGTTTATTGGCAGTCGCCCCTTGTGTCAGGTCTTGACCTTTGTGATCTTTCTCAGTCTGTTTCGACTCGTGATTTGAAGAAATACAGTCCGTGATAAGATGACCTCCATGTGCTTCATTTCATGTGCATTTGAATGACATCCTTTATTTTATGTGGAATAAAGCAAATAATTCATTATTGTTCATTCAGTTGCCATTTTCTCACTTGGAAATTGCACTCTAAACTGGAATTGTGTTTTAAGGTGATTTGTTACAATTTTAAAAATTCATACTTTTTTTTAAAGGATAAAATGAATGCACAGAATTGGTATGAGTGGGTTATTATGAGTGATATTTAAGGTTTTTATGAGTGATATTTAATCATACAAATCTATATAATTAAAATCTATCCTTTTGAGGTGTCCACTGTTAAAATAACTTTTTTGGCTGCTAGATGCCACTACTAGCAGGAGAAAGAATAGAGTGGGAAAGAGTAGAGTTCTCCAAGAAACTTAGAGATACCAAGGGAACATTTCATGCAAAGATGGGCACAATAAAGGACAGAAACAGTATGGACCTAACAGAAGGAGAAGATACTAAGAAAAGGTGGCAAGAATACACAGAAGAACTATGCAAAATAGATCTTCACGACTCAGATGACCACAATGGTGTGATCACTCACCAGAGCCAGACATCCTGGAGTCTAAAGTCAAGTGGGCCTTAGGAAGCATCACTACAAACAAAGCTAGTGGAGGTGATGGAATTCCAGTTGAGCTGTTTCAAATCCTAAACAATGATGCTGTGAAAGTGCTGCACTCAATATGCCAGCAAATTTGGAAAACTCAGCAGTGGCCACAGGACTGGAAAAGGTCAGTTTGATTCCAATCCCAAAGAAAGGCAATGCCAAAGAATGCTTAAACTACTGCTCAATTGCACTCATCTCACACGCTAGCAAAGTAATGCTCAAAATTCTCCAAATCAGGCTTCAATATTACGTGAACTGAGAACTTCCAGATGTTCAAGCTGGATTTAGAAAAGGCAGAGGAACTGGAGATCAAATTGCCAACATTTGTTGGATCATTGAAAAAGCAAAGAGAATTCCAGAAAAACATCTGCTTCATTGACTATGCCAAAGCCTTTGACTGTGTGGATCACATCAAACTGTGGAAAATTCTTAAAGATACAGGAATACCAGACCACCTGATGTGCCTTCTGAGAAATCTATATGCAGATCAAGAAGCAACAGTTAGAACCGGACATGGAATAACAGACTGGTTCCAAATTGGGAAAGAAGTACATCAAGGCTGTATATTGTCACCCTGCTTATTTAACTAATATGCAGAGTAAATCATGAGAAACGCTCAGTTGGAGGAAGCACAAGCTGGGATCAAGATTGCCGGGAGAAATATCAAGAACCTCAGATATGCATGATACCACCCTTATGGCAGAAAGTGAAGAGGAACTGAAGAACCTCCTGTTGAAAGTGAAAGAGGAGAGTGAAAAGCTGGCTTAAAACTCAACATTTAGAAAACTAAGATCATGGCATCTGGTCCCATCACTTCATGGGAAATAGATGGGGAAACAGTGCAAATAGAGATAGACTTTATTTTGGGGGGCTCCAAAATCACTGCAGATGGTGACTGCACTCATGAAATTAAAAGATGCTTGCTCCTTGGAAGAAAAGCTATGACCAACCTAGATAGCATATTAAAAAGCAGAGATATTACTTTGCTGACAAAGGTTATCTTGTTAAAGCTATGGTTTTTCCAGAAATATCAAGAACCTCAGATATGCATGATACCACCCTTATGGCAGAAAGTGAAGAGGAACTGAAGAACCTCCTGTTGAAAGTGAAAGAGGAGAGTGAAAAGCTGGCTTAAAACTCAACATTTAGAAAACTAAGATCATGGCATCTGGTCCCATCACTTCATGGGAAATAGATGGGGAAACAGTGCAAATAGAGATAGACTTTATTTTGGGGGGCTCCAAAATCACTGCAGATGGTGACTGCACTCATGAAATTAAAAGATGCTTGCTCCTTGGAAGAAAAGCTATGACCAACCTAGATAGCATATTAAAAAGCAGAGATATTACTTTGCTGACAAAGGTTATCTTGTTAAAGCTATGGTTTTTCCAGTAGTCATGTATGGATGTGAGAGTTGGACCATAATGAAAGCTGAGTGCTGAAGAATTGGTGCTTTTAAACTGTGTTTAGTCTTGTGAGAAGACTCTTGAGAGTCCCTTGTACTACAAGGAGATCAAACCAGTCAGTCTTAAAGGAAATCAGTCCTGAATATTCACTAGAAGGACTGATGGTGAAGCTGAAGCTCCCAATACTATGGCCACGTAACGTGAAGAACTGACTTATTGGGAAAGATCCTGATGCAGGGAAAGATTGAAGGCAGGAGGAGAAGGAGATGACAAAGGATGAGATGGTTGGATGGCATCACTGACTCGATGGATGTGAGTTTGAGCTGGCTCCAGGAGTTGGTGATGGACAGGGAGGCCTGGCATGCTGCAGTCCATGAGGTCACAAAGAGTTGTACATGACTGAGCGACTGAACTGACTGAACTGAACTGAGTTTATCAGATCACTTAGCTTCTTAAAAGAAGGCTCATACCCCAGTGAAAATTATGAAATGTGTGTATGTGCATCTTGATGGGGTGAGGGTATGGTATTTGATTGATATGAAAGTCACTGATTTCTGACCAGAATTTTATATTATTATTATTAGGCTCAAACACATCTCTTTTAATCAAAATAGGAATGATTACAATCAACACATTTTTGCCAATGAGAAATAAGTTTGCTTATTCCTGTAGCATAAAAATCCATGCTTTGGATTCAATGAACACTTTGAAAGCTTTTTCTGCCTCCTGCTGGTTGTGGGACCATTTTGCCTGCAAAGAATTGTCTTTTAGCGAGAAGTCAGGTGAATATGGTAGAGGAGGCAAAACTTGGTAGCCCAATTCATTCAACTTCTGAAGCATTGATTGTGCAACGTGCAATCGGGATTTGTCTTGGAGAAGAATTGAGCCCATTCTGTTGACCAGTGCAGGCTGCAGGCATTGAAGTTTTCGATTCATCTCATTGATTTGCTGAGCATGCTCCTCAGATGTGGTGGTTTCTCTGGGATTCAGAAAGCCATATCAGATGGGCAGCAGACCAGGCAGCAGTGAACCATGACCTTTTTTTTGGTGCAAGTTTTACTCTGGGAAGTGCTTTGGAGCTTCTCAGTCCAGCCACTCAGCTGGTCATTGCCAGTTTTATGCAATCCACTTTTCTTCACATGTCACAATCCAGTCGAGAAATGGTGTGTTGTTGCATAGAATAAGAGAAGACAACACTTAGAAGTGATTTTTTGATTTTTGGTCAGCTCATGAGGTAACCACTTATTGAGCTCTTTCACCTTTCCAGTTTGCTTCAAGTGCCAAATGACCGTAGAATGGTCGATGTCAAGTTCTTTGGCAATTTCTAGTAGTAGTTATGGAGAAGGAAATGGCAACCCACTCCAGTGTTCTTGCCTGGAGAATCTCAGGGACGGGGGAGCCTGGTGGGCTGCCGTCTGTGGGGTAGCACAGAGTTGGACACGACTGAAGTGACTTAGCAGCAGCCGCAGTGTAGTTGTGAGAGGGTCAGTTTCGATGCTGACTCTCAACTGGTTGTAGTCAACTTCCAATGACTAGCCACTATGCTCATCTTCAAGCCTCTCTTCTCTCTTGCAAAACTTCTTAACAACCACTGCCCTGTATGTTAGCAGTTCCTGGGACAAATATGTTGTTGATGTTGCGAGTTGTGTCTGCTGCTTTATGGCCCATTTTGACCTCAAATAAAAAATTGGTTGAATGTGCTTTTTGTCTAACATCATGTCTATAGTCTAAAATAAATATAAACAGCAAGTAATAAGTCAGCAGCCAGAAAACATAAAGTGAGAAATTTGCCTTGAAACAATGTATAATATAACCACATTTATTTGAGAACATATTCCAATGTCAAACAGCAGAGTTCAACAGTGCAAAACTGCAGTTACTTTCGCACCAACCTAATAGGTTTGGGGAGACATAGTCCCTTCGAAGTAACACTTTTGTATGTTATTCATTCATGGTACAAAGTACGTTATTATTTTGTATGAGTAATGAGGTGAGGGGACTTCCCTGGTGGTCCAGGGGCTGGGACTCCTCACTTCCAGTGCAGGGGGCCCGGGTTCAATCCCTGATGGGGAAACTGGATCCCACTTATCCCAGCTGGGAGTTCTCATGCTGCAGCTGAATATCCCACATGCCGCAACTGAGACCTGGAGCAGCCAAATAAATAAATATTTATTTTTTAAAAAAGGAATAAGGAGGTGGGATTCCTTGGACGTGAAGACACAGGTACACTGTAAAGTGGAGAGTAGGATGAGGCACCTCTGAGGATGAGTTTTGCTTACTGTATGATTTTGCCTATTGTTTTGACTATAATAACATTTAAGATCAACAATCCAGAAGCAGAGAAAAACAGTGCTGTGCATAATAGTGGAGGGTTTGTAATAGTTCCCTGGGCTGTTTTGCAAGGTGTGGATGCTTTATAAATATTCATTAATGATCATGAAAGGAGTTTCTTACTACCTAATATTTTAGAAATCTAGAGAGGTAGACTAGAGCAGACTCTGGAGCCAGACTGCTTCATTCAGAACCTCCACAGCCATGTAACTAGCTCATTGCCTGTCCTGACCCTCTGTGACATGAGAGTGCTGCAGGCGAAGACAGTGGTGTCTCAGGCAGAGCAAGACCAGGAGATGCACCCTGGGAGTTCCCTGTTTTTCCTACGTGGTATGAAAGAGATCTGGAAGTTCGCACATAATCCAAGTGCAGGAAATAGAAGTTAGCAGAGTGAGAGCCAGCCTGCCTGTCTTGCGGGGACTGTTGTGAGCGGAAGAACCAGCTAGATCCTGGAGGTTGTGGGGAGGGCGGCTGTGGCCGGGTCAGCTCAGTGCTCCCCGGAATTTGTGCCCTAGCTTTAGTTTAGTCAACACTGGGAGTGGCTGCCTCGCCAGGAACACACTTCTTGTCATCTATCCTCTGCCCCCATCCTGCTCCCCTGCGTATCGGTGGGACTGGATGACTGGTTTTCACCAGGGGAACATGCGTGGAAGTTATGTGTTGTCACTTCTGAATGGAGGTGGGGGAAAAGCAGCTGTCTTTCTCTACCTTCTCTTTTCCAATCCCAGGGCCAGATGCCCAGGATAGGGCCTGAGATTAGGAAGATCTCAAGCCCCTGGATTACCACGTGGAAGAAAGCTGTGCGCCAAACAGCAGCACTCAAGATAAACCGTATAATTGTAGCGAGACATTTTGAGGTTTGTTGTTAAGCAGCTAGTGTGGCCTTAACACTAAGCACGGGCTGCTTGAAAGAGCTAGCTGAGGCCCTAAGAATATCCATACCAGCAGGAGCTGAGGTGGGGCCAAGTCAGGAGGCCCACTGGATGCGGTTGCAGCATCCTCATCTGTGTGTGCCACTGTGACCTGCGGCTGCTGCTGCTGCTGCTAAGTCGCTTCAGTCGTGTCCGACTCTGTGCAACCCCATAGGCGGCAGCCCACCAGGCTCCCCCATCCCTGGGATTCTCCAGGCAAGAACACTGGAGTGGGTTGCCATTGCCTTCTCCACTGCATGAAAGTGAAAAGTGAAAGGGAAGTCGCTCAGTCATGTCTGACCCTCAGCAACCCCATGGACTGCAGCCTACCAGGCTCCTCCATCCATGGGATTTTCTAGGCAAGAGCCCTGGAGCGGGGAGCCGTGCCTTCTATCAAACTTCAAAGGCTGATGAGGACGCAGAAGGCAGTCCATGGTCCACGTTCAGACCAATTACGACATTCCTTGTGCCCGCAGAAGCTTTCCTCTCCATCCAGATACCATCATGAGAATAAGGAACACAGAAACTGTAAACGTTTTTCTATAGAAGTCTGAAGAGTTCCTGTGAAACGGTTTCTCCAGCTTGGCTTTGTGGACGTATCAGGCTGGATAACTCTCTGTGTGATGATGCTGTCCTGTACACTGGAGACTGCAGAACAGCATCCATAGCGTCTGTTAGACGCTGGTAGGACCTCCATCAGTGTACCGCCAAAGTGTCTCTAGATATTGCCAGATGTCCCCTGGGGGCAAATCCCCAGGGGAGAACCGCTACCTCAGAAACTGGAGTTAACCTGAAAGAAATTATTTTAAATTGAAACAAGCTTCAGTTCAGTTCAGTCGCTCAGTCGTGTCCGACTCTTTGCGACCCCATGAATGGCAGCACGCCAGGCCTCCCTGTCCATCACCATCTCCCGGAGTTCATTCAGACTCATGTCCATCAAGTCAGTGATGCCATCCAGCCATCTCATCCTCGGTCGTCCCCTTCTCCTCCTGCCCCCAATCCCTCCCAGCATCAGAGTCTTTTCCAATGAGTCAACTCTTTGCATGAGGTGGCCAAAGTACTGGAGTTTCAGCTTTAGCCTCATTCCTTCCAAAGAACACCCAGGGTTGATTTCCTTCAGAATGGACTGGTTGGATCTCCTTGCAGTCCAAGGGACTCTCAAGAGTCTTCTCCAACACCACAGTTCAAAGCATCAATTCTTCGGCACTCAGCCTTCTTCACAGTCCAACTCTCACATCATACCTGACCACAGGAAAAACCATAGTCTTGACTCAGCAGATCTTACCTTTAATTAAAGGGATTTTTCTCTCCCTCGGAGATGGATAGAGTTCATGGGGGAGGTTTGTTTATGGATATGCAACAGAGGAAGCTATGTTGTTTTTATAAAATAGTTTCTGTTGAATCTACCTTAACACTAATTTATCAGCTTAGACATTGTCTGGATTTTCCACTTTTTCTTTCTTCTTTCTAGACTGATAGCTATGGTTGTTATTGCCTAAGTAAACACATTTCCCTCATCCCCCCAACCCCAGCTGTCATGTCCCTATGTCCGTCTCTAAATGACAAAAACCAGTATGTAGTTTTGTTGCTAAGACTATGTAAATAATATGTAATGCTAGGTCAGGCAGTATGCTCAGATGATGACTTCTTTCCTACAGACTCTACTAAGCAGCCTTTAGGCCACTTGAAGAAGAATATCTTGATACCGTTATGGTCCTGTGGATTTTACTTTATCAGGTGTTTACAACCTAGCCATTGAATTAAAACCAGTGGACATGACATCTTATTTTCTGGATGTTTTTAATTGCCTCTTTTTTGGGTATTGAATTCTTCTATCATAGTCTTCACCCTCTCTTTCCACCAACTCTACAGTATACCACCTGTTGTATTGTGGCCCTATTTATGTGTCCTTGCCTGTAATTCAGCTTCAGTTTGAACCAGCTGCCTTTTAGGTCTCTTTTTGGAACTTCCTTTCACTGGCCTCTTGAATTGGGTCCATTCTATTATAGATGTTCCTTTTTTACTAAACTTACTTGATCTTTTTTCTGGAGTACATCCTCAACTAACTTCCAAAAAAGTATGTTTGAGAGGCAGATTTTCTGAATCATTCTATGTATAAAAAATGTCTTCATTCTGTTTTCATATTTAACTGATAGTTCAGGTACAATCCTAAAGGAAGTCAGTCCTGAATATTCATTGGAAGGACCGATGCCGAAGCTGAAGCTCCAATACTTTGGCCACCTGATGGGAAGAACTGACTCATTGGAAAGACCCTGATGCTGGGAAAGATTGAAGGCAGGAGGAGAAAGGGATGACAGAGGATGAGATGGTTGGATGGCATCACCGACTCAATGAACATGAGTTTGAGCAAGCTCTGGGAGTTGGTGCTGGACAGGGAGGCCTGGTGTGCTTCAATCCATGGGGTTGCAAGAGTCTGACACGACTGAGCTACTGAACTGACTGACTCTGGTACAGTATTGTAGGTTGCAAATGACTTTCCTTTGAAACTTTGAAAAGCAGTGCTTGGTTGTCTTCCAGCACTTGGTTTGAAGCCAGATGCCGTCTAATTCCCTATCCTTTTAAGGTGATTTGTTCTTTATTCTGACTGAAAACTTTGAGAATATTCTCTATTTCATCTTTTTGCTGCAAACTCATAATGAGGAATGCATGTTTTTGTTTTGTTTTGGTTATATTTGTTATAGGCACTCAATTCCCCATATTTGAATTTGAATCAGATTATTCAACTCTAAGAAATCCTCTTCTGTCTTTGATATCTTCTTCTTTTCGTTTTCTTGTTTGTTCTACAGTAGGCAGGTGTTTTCTTGCTTGGACTGAGCCTCATCTTATTTTTGCTTTCATGTTTTGTGATTTTCTGAGCTCTCTGTTCAGGTGACTTCTTTCTCCCTAGTGTGTTGGGCTGATTTTTTGAGGAGAGGGTAATCTCTGAATTTCCTTGTTCTCTTTTTCTGCCATTCTTTTCTTGTTTCATGTTTTTGTGCTCTCTATAGTCTCAGAATATGCGAAGTAACATATTTTTAAAAGACATTTTGTGTTTCCTCAAATATTTCCTTCTCCTGTCAGCTTTTATGCCTGTTTTTATAATCTTTTTTTCTTAGTTTTCCTTATATGCCTGGTGATGCTTAGTCAACTCTTAATAATGTTTCAGAAAGCAGGACCAGCTTCCTGGTCTGGATATTCCCCTCCCACTCGTTCCTTGGACTGCTTTCAGTATTAGGTTTTTTCCTTTGAATAGGAACTCTAGGCACGGCACTTCGTGGGGCCTATCTATTGGCAAGTGTTGTGTTAAGAGGGAGGGGAGCCAGGCCATGGGTCCTCAAAATTCCAGGGTTTTGGTGTTCAGTAGCTCAGTTGTGTCTGACTCTTTGCAACCCCATGGACTGCAGCACCCCAGGCTTCCCTGCCCTTCACCATCTCCTGGAGCTTGCTCAAATGATGTCCCTTGAGTCAGTGATGCCATCCAACCATCTCATCCTCTGTCGTCCCCTTCTCCTCCTGCCATCAATCTTTCCCAGCATCAGGGTCTTTTCCAGTGAGTTGGCTCTTTGCATCAGATGGCCAAAATATTGGAGCTTCAATCTCAGCATCAGTCCCTCCAGTGAATACTCAGGATTGATTTCCTTTAGGATTGACTAGTTTGATATCTTTGGAGTTCAAGGGACTCTCAAGAGTCTTCTCCAACACCACAGTTTAAAAGCATCAATTCTTTGGTCCTCAGCCTCTTTTATGGTCCAACTCTCACATCCACACATGACCCCTGGAAAAACCATAGCTTTGACTAGATGGACCTGGTTTTCAGTACTGTCTAGGTTTGTCATAGCTTTTCTTCCAAGGAGCAAGTGTCTTTTAATTTTATGGTTCCAGTCATCATCTGCAGTGAATTTGGATCCCAAGAAAATAAAATCTCTCACTGTTTCCATTGTTTCCACATCTATTTACCATGAAGTGATGGGACCCGATTCTGTGATCTTAGTATTTTGAATGTTGAATTTTAAACCAGACTTTTCACTCTTCTCTTTCACCTTCATCAAGAGGCTCTTCAGTTCCTCTTTGCTTTCTGCCATAAAGTTAGTGTCTTCTGCATATCTGAGATAATTGATATTTCTCCCAACAATCTTGATTCCAGCTTGTGCTTCATCCAGCCTAGCATTTCTCTGCATATAAGTTATGTAAATAAACAGGATGATAATATACAGGTTAGAAGCATTTTATTATCTGTGCCAGCATCCCCTGGACAGTATTCACTTTCTTTAGACAAAGGCCGACTGTCATTTTGCCAGGGAGTAAATGCCAGTTGTTTAGTGCTGCTTGGAGATGAATGTTGGGAAATGGAGCTGTCCCTTAAGCAGTCAGTCAGGTAATATATAATTCTATTTTTAGCCCCACTGTTTATTCCCACTCTGCTGAACTATTTACTTTGCAATAATGCTTCTCTGGGATTCTGTCAGATATATTGTTCTCACCCTTTTATATCACTCTTATAGGATAGAATGAGTCTGTGGCTTTCTCTGCTTGTTATATCAAGCAATTTCATACCTATTTTCATCTTTCATAAGCTTGTTGACTTTTCTCTCTGTACCACTCATCTCCACTTCTGAGGTGTGTATTATTTTTAATTTTATTATAATTTAGAGGTTACTCTCGATTTACAGTTATTACAAAACATTGGCTCTATTCCCTGTGTTGCATGGTACATCCTTGAGCCCATCTTACGCCTAATAGTATGCACTCCCATTTCCTGACCCCTGTAGGGCCCCATCTCTGCTGTTAATTTTTTTGCTGTTATTCTTTTTCTGTATGAACTGTTTTTATGTCAGTGGGATATCTGGAATAACTGGAGGGAAAATTTATATTTAGTCCATCATCTTTTGTTGGAGACCTTTCCTATCTTTTTATGTTGTTGTTAATGCAGGTTTATTCATAAAAGCTGTGATCATGATACTGTGTTGATGTACACTGGTATTTCTTCACTTGATTTGTAGAGAGCTTTGTATCTTTCTGCCGGTTGGTCCTGAAATTTGGGTGCTTTTTGAGTTCTTGTTTGCTGCTTCGTTTCTCTGTTCCCTCTCCTCATGCCATCTGCCCCAGCCTGGACATGTCATTACAATGCTTTTGCCACTTCCACTTTGTCCCTTGACAGCTGAATGAGACCGCTTGGAATTGTGTGTAAATAGCATCTTTTCTCTGGAGAATGGTGTGTCACCTGTGAGCCATGGCTCCTGTCACATTGTGATCATTCATTATATACTTTCTGTTTCTCAGCTGTGTCAAGGCAGAT
The DNA here is from genome assembly GCA_006408695.1 of Aepyceros melampus. Lineage (NCBI taxonomy): Eukaryota > Metazoa > Chordata > Mammalia > Artiodactyla > Bovidae > Aepyceros > Aepyceros melampus. The sequence goes on along the minus strand of SJXQ01008688.1, from coordinate 81,385 downwards.
GAGGTGTGACTTTCATTTACTTCTCCGCCTTAATTGTGGTATCTACTCTGGTTCCTTAGTTACTGATATTTTTCTCTATTACCTTTCTTTCTTTGCTTCCTAATTATTTTTGGTACTTTAAATGTTGAGCTTAGTTTGCCTAGGTGGCTCACTAATGCCATAATTTGCATCTCTTTCTTTTATTTTATACTCAGAAAAGTTTCCAGCGTTGTTTAAATCCTGGATACTTTATTCTGGTTTTTATTTTCCAGTCTCCATTCTCAAAGCTTTAGAGAAATTGATTATAGTTTATGGTGAGCACATACATTTAGATGTCTCTGTTTGCCTGTCTTCCGTGGTATTGCTGCGGTTCTCTGTTACATTTGTTTGGTCCTTCTCTCATGAGACTTTGTCATTCCTTCTTTTCCAGCTAGGGTTTTGACTGCTGAGGTGTCTTTTATGATTGGAGTTATAATGCTCTTGCAATCAGAAGTTTATTTAATCCAGATTTTTAAAATGCTGACTACTTTGAAATTGAAATCCTGTCAGAAGGGTTGTGATTTGGAAGGCTTAAACGCCTAGATTTGGCCTGATTATGTAAGATCCTGTGGAACCTACACAGTACTTGCTTCTTTGAAATTTAAAGTAGCTTAGAAAAGAAATCGGCTCTTGTGTAGTTTCTTTATTTGCCTGCTCTAGGGGATATCAAAGTTGTAAATATTCCCTAATGGTTGATATTTGCTCACTGATTATTTTGTGAACTTTCTCTGTATTCTGTGAAACCCTTGCTTTTAGAATCCAAATGTTTGATTAGATCATGGTTATATGTCTCCTGGTCTACCTTTTTCAGGTATTCTAAACATTTTCCTGTTTAGATACTTGTTGCAATCACTATCCTTCTTGTCTGGCTCATTATGGTATATTGTATTGTTTCTGTTATGTGTATAGTTTTGGTGGTACTTCTCACTGTTCCTAAAGTTTTAAAATAAATCTTTAGCATTATATGGATAGTACTTTGTTTTTCAGTTTGGGGAATTGTAGGTTTATTATCTTTGTTTTGTCAGGAATTTCTGATTAGGGTGTAAGAATTTAAAAATAATACTCTGTCAGTACTGAGGAAGAATTCCTGTGTGCAGACAGACTCATTTAAGAGTTTGATTGCTTAATATAATTCGTGTTTTAACTAACAGAATCTTACTTGGTTTTCTTTGGTGGCTTCTACTTAATTTACAGTAGTAGTAATAGCTTCTTCAAGTTTGTAAGTTCCATTAATCGGTGATACATTTTTGTGGCTATGACACAAATTGATTTTAATTAAATTCAGAAAATTATGCTTTTTTTTGGTATTCTCTAAGAATTTTTCTCATTGTCACCATATTGATCAGTTTTCTTTTATGAAGTCTTTCAATGTGAGTTTTTTACATATGTTGTCTTTTTCGATAGTCATTTTTAATTGAAGTATTAAAAATTATGTTAATTCTCATAGATCCCTTTTGAATTGGCATGTGGAAGTGTAATTATGTATCCTGGTTACCTTACATGATAAATTAAAGATGATGAGTACTTTGGTTGTGGTAATTTATACCTTGAATTCAAAACCCAGAAACATCTAGGCCAGAGTTAGGCACTCAGACACTCATTTTTCTTTCATTCCCAAGGTAGAAAACCATTCTTAGCTGTATCAAATTATGAAGAAATTGTTTTGGGGACTGAATAATAAAATCAGTAATAAAATTCCTTGAGGTTATTCTGAATTAACTTTAGTCTTGCATTTCAAAATTTGATCCTTAGTGAAGAACACCCACATTTAAGCCTGGATATGAATTTACTTGTAGAAAACTGGTGCAAGTCCTTTGGTTTATTATAGCCAGTTACCATAATTACTGAGAAACACATTCACTTTTTTCTAGTATTTAAAACAAGGTTCATATTTTCCTTAGAAAAGAACCTTTTAGAAAACAGCAAATTCACATCGAATGAGGTAGTTTTAGCTGTATTTTAAAATATCTCAGTTTAAAAATAAAGACTTAAAATCCAAGGGAGACATTTAATATATTGGGCTAAATTATTAATGGATGGCCAGTGACATGTTTCCAAATACTGTCCTTAAGAGGCCTCAGTTTATTACTCTATCAGAAACCCTCTTTGAGACCCTGTGTCACAGCCTTCTGCAACCTAGCATTACAAACACCAACTGATTTAGTAAACAGATGCACTGGGAAAATAAAATACCTGCCAGAAGTATTGTCTTTCCTGCTAAGTAATTTATGACCTTGGCAAAGCACTTAGACTCTGTGGGTCTTAGGAAAATGGAGAGTTGGAATAGATAGCCTCTTAGGTTCTTTTGAGAATTCCTTGATGATGCTAAGGGCATCATGAAATATAGTCATTACAATAGCTCTGAAATAGATGATTTTATTTCCATTTTACAGATAGAATTATTGATGTTGTACTGACTCTCTGTTCAGTCAAGTAATGTGATGAGTCATGTAGCTGCCAAGAGGCCAAGCAAAAAGTTGAACTTAGCCTGTCTCATTCTGTAGCTGTGTTTCTTTCAGAATACAGTGCTGCCTTTCCCAGCCATGTTGCTGGCGTAGACCGCTAGATTTTATTCTTAAAATTTGTTGCATTTCTTAATCTGTACTTTATAGTAAATGTGCTTCTGCATGATATCATGTGTTATTCCAGGAAACCAGAAGTTAGGGATCAGGCCTGTCTGACTTGTGCCTGGAGTAGCAATGTGTGACCAGCTTTTAGATAACCATATTAAAACTTACATGTCTAAGAGATGATTGATGTGTTCAGAGTTATTTTGAATTGATTTCACTAATGTCACTGTTTTTCAGAAACACTTTTGAAACTATCCTTTAGATTTCTTTAGTGACTTCAACCTCATTCTTTTACGTATATTCTTTGATGACAAGTGACATCTGTTGAGAATGAATTTGATATTTGGAAAAGATTGGAAGTCATTCTGAACTGAGTCTCATACACAAAATTAGAGAACAAAATGAGAAATGCCATTTTCAGTTAAAAATAATCAGTAACCAAAAGGATGAAACCTGTTATCCTTGTGTCATTTATATGGTAGCTAAGAAAGTGATTAGAAGAGAGAAGTTCTAGAATTGTTTTGTATGATGGCAAGTTGAAATAGTCTAAAAATGACTACTCTTATGGAGATAACCTTTATTTGGACGTAAATTCTGCTAAATTAGTTAAAGTTCCATCTTAAAATAGTTATCCTTGTTCTGTTTGTGACTTAGGCCATTGCTATGCTGATTTAGCAGTGCTTCAGAGTTGGTGAATGAATTATACATGGCAGGCAGGTGGTAGTCTTTCCATTTTAAAGGAGATCAGAATCTATATAACATTTGTTTGCATAATAATATAATTCTCAGTTATATTCATATTTATTATATAATTTGTGGTTATCTGTATCTAGGTTTAATTCCAGTCAGCTCCCTTGTCCCATGTCCTAGTATGAACCAAAAGTACTTCTGCTGCTAAGCCTGAGTATACTCTTTAATGTAGGTCTACACATAAAATAACTTTTCTGCCAAAATTGTACTGGGAGACATTATGAACATATATTACTGAATGGCTTTTGGATATCAGTGCTGTGCTCTATTGGTACAGATACTAAGCAATACTATACCTGTATATCTTGTCGCAGAAGAACTTGTGACAGGAAGATTTCATTTTATCTTTTCAAGCATTTTTTTTTTTAATTTAAAATCCCAAAGGATAGAGTTTAATGAAGCTTCCTCATTTGTGATTATTAAGGGATACTAAAAAACCTCTAGTCTCTTTTTCATAATACTTTTCCTTTTGAGGTTTCAGAATAATTGAATGTTACAAGAACTTTAATTCAACAGATATTTGAATGTAAGTCATTCCCTGGTGGCTCAGGCGGTAAAGAATGTGCTTGCAATGTAGGAGACCTGTGTTTGCTCCCTGAGTGGGGAAGATCCCCTGGAGAAGGGAATGGCAGTCCACTCTAGTATTCTTGCTTGCAGAATCCCATGGACCGAGGAGCCTGGCAGGCTACAGTCCATGAGGTTGCAAAGAGTTGGATACAGCTGAGCGACTAATACTTTGACTTTCATTATGCATGGGACTGAAAATTTAGTGGGAACTAGACAGACATGTGCGGAGAAGGCAATGGCACCCTACTCCAGCACTCTTGCCTGGAAAATCCCATGGACGGAGGAGCCTGGTGGGCTGCAGTCCATGGGGTCGCTAAGAGTTAGACACGACTGAGCGACTTCACTCTTTCACTTTTCATTTTCATGCATTGGAAAAGGAAATGCAACCCACTCCAGTGTTCTTGCCTGGAGAATCCCAGGGATGGGGGAGCCATGTGGGCTGCCATCTATGGGGTCGCACAGAGTAGGACACGACTGAAGCTACTTAGCAGCAGCAGCAGAATGACATGTGACCTGTTTGTGTGTGTGGGAAGGATGGGGAACAGACTGTAAACTACTAATTGTGCAATTCACTGTGTAGTCACCACTGTGGACAGTGCTAAGAGGAGGAAATAAGAGGGTGATAGAAGATTTTGCTGACCTAGTCAGGGAGGGGAGCCAAGGAAGGGGAGCCAAGGAAGGTGACTTAAGCTGAGAGGGAAAAGAAGAATATTTCTGGCAGAACATCTTGTTTAAATATCCTAGAGCAGCAAGGAACTTGGCCTTCGCTAGAACTGAGAGTCCACTGTGTGTAAAAAAAAATAATAATAATGAGAGTGACAGTAATGTGGCTCAGTAGGCAAGGGCCAGGTCATGCAAGACTTGAGAGGTCTTTTTAAGGACTTTGATTTTTGTCTCAAGGTCCGTTAGAATAGCTTAAACAAAGGCATCATGAGATGTCAAGTTTAGCATAATCACGCTGGGTGCTGTGTAAGATGGTTTGAAGCGACCAGGGTAGATGCTAGGAGACTCATCAGGTTGTGCTGAAGTTAAGGTCCCTATGGCTTATCCAGTGGAGAATCCTGTAGGCCAGGGGGTCTCAAGGTGTGTCACCTGAGAGCTTATCAGAAGTGCAGGTTCTCGGGTTCTTTCTGAGACCTGTTGAATCAGAAGCTTTGGGAGTGGAGCTTAGAAATGTGATTTTGAACAAGCCTTGCCGGTGATTCTGATGCTTCCTAAAGCTTTCGAACCTCTGCCACAGGTCACTAGATACATGATTTTGGTATAGGATAAAGCTCTAAGTTGGTGATGAGAATACGGAGTAGCTGCATGAAGAGGGTATTTGAAAACAAGAGGAGAAGTTCTAATAGAATGAAACACTGAGGTCCTTTAGTTTACAGGACCTGTAACAGAGTAAAGAGAGCTGCGAAAGAATTAGAAGAGGATTGGGTAGAGGAACTAGACAACCAGGAGCATCTTTGGAAGGGCATGGCAAAGGAAGCTTTGAACTTGGCAATGAAGGATCTCCCTGTGAATAACTGTAGTGGGATTATAGAAGCAGGCGCCAGATTTCAATGGGTTCAGAAGGAAATGGAGGAAGGAGTGAAGAAAATATAATTTACTTATTCTTTCTTCTTTGGTGAGATATTTAAAATTCCAAAATATGGGAAAAGTAGATGACCTTGATGGGGAACTAACCAGCATATGGTTCTATCGAGAACTATATGATATTAATAAAATCTCTGTGTTTGGACCTATTGATTTTGAAATTCATAATTTACATAGAGGACTGAGCTCAAGTTTATCATTTTCTTCACCATTTTGCAAGGAATGCCATAGTGTAATAGTAAATTTATGGGAGGGAAGGTGTGGGGTAGATGTTTAACCTACCAAGAAGGTTTTTTTTTTAACATGATTGAAACCATTTTAGTGTGTATTTATATGGAAGTAATTTTTAAGTTACAAATACTCTTATTCATTACAAATGTATTAATTCATCTTCTATTACTATTAGGTATCTAAAGAAAAATTAAAATTAAAAAATTAAATAAATTGAAGTACAGTTGATTAAGTGTTGTTAGTTCCAGGTATAAAGGAAAATTCTTTAAATGTGTTTTATAATTCAAACTTTTAATTTCTTTAATTAACCTGGCTTGTTAGAATTATTCTAACATGTTAATGTTATACTATTCTTAAGGAAGACCTCATAATGTGAAGCCGAAGTAAGATAATTTCAAGGTCAACCCCAATTCCAAAGTGACGTCTTTCAAGCTTTGTGCATGTGCCTGTGTGAGGCAGGGGATGGGGGGAAGACAGACTCCAGCCATTTGGAGGTGCATTTTCTTGGTGACATATTTTTGTCTAATGTTTTTTAAAGCAAAAACATATCAACATATGCTGTCTGTAAAATCCAACAGCTATAGAAGCTCATCCAGTTAGTTTCTGTTCCACTAGACCCCACCTTATGTCCCGAAGAATCTGCTTATTATCAGTTTGGTATTATTCTTCCAGGTATTCTTCCCCTTGTCCCTCCTTCCCCTGATCCCCCACCCCCACCCCGTATAGGTACATGTATGTATAATTTAAAAAAAAAAAAAAACACAGAACTGGGATTATAATGCTATTTTGCAGTTTTTTCCCACCAGTCAATACGTATTAAATCTAAAAGGCTGAATCTTAATAATTCTCCCCATTGAATTTATATTTTGTTCTCTGAACATCAGACTGAGTCTTGAGAGTGGGGTTCTGGTCTCCTTTGCTCCGTGATCTTGGGCAAGTCACTTAATCCCTCTATGATTAGTTTCTGCATCTGTAAAATTTAGAGATGGTCAGGATTGATTTGAAGATTTCTGGTATCTCTAAGGGCTTCGCAGATGGCTTGGTGGTAAAGAATCCTCCTGTCGTGCAGGGGTCAGAGGTTCAATCCCTGGGTCGGGAAGATCCCCTGGATGAGAAGAGGCAGCCCACTCCAGCATTCCGCCTGGGATCCCGTGGACAGAGGAGTGTGGCGGGCTATAGTCCACGGGGTCACAAGGAATGGGACGCGACTGACGAACTAGCCAGCAACAGAGGAAAGGGGACGTGGCTCGGAGCCAGGAGCTGTGCTTTCTGCTCCTCGGCTTTCCACTTTGCAATTACTGGCTAAGTAAAATTTTCACACAACGCTTGAGAGGGCAGAGCAGTCTCTGAGTGAGATGGTTTGGCTTTGGAATTAGCATTGCTCTGTTATTGTGAATATTACATTTATTTCCTGCTTTCAGTGTCTTCGTTGCTTATTTTATTTCCTTTTCATTTTTCTCTGTTTTTAATTATTTTCACCTTTTTTTAATCCATAGTGTTCTTTGTCCTTTAAACTTGTAGGGACTCTTCGTATTCCTAATCTTAAGCTTGTGTTTTTCTAATATTTTCTCGTCACTTTTATATCTTTTGAATTTCTCTGGCCTTTATATTTGAATTTTTGTGCTTAAACCTTTTTAAACTATTAGCTATTTTCTTCAAATAGCATTTTATTAAGGCAGAGATACAAGAATAAAGAAGAATAATCGAGAAAACGAATGACTCCAACAGTGGCTTGCCCAGGGAGAGCTTTAGTTTGTTTCTATTGACACATGTATTCTTTTTTCTATAAACCTGGCTGCTGGGTTGCATAGTTCTTTTATGACTGGCTTTGAATACATTGGGTTACCAAAAAGTTAGTTCAATTCTTCCATAATCTTATGGGAAGACAGAACAAACGTTTTGGTCAGCCTCACACTTCACTCTCTGAGGAGGAGGTTCAGGGTGACTGGTCCTCTCCACTCGCCCGGTAGTGACTCTCAGGGCTTCCCGTAACAGACTTCCTTATTCCCTTAAATTTTCAAAATTTCCCAGCTTTAACCTGAGTATGCACCATGGGCAAATTTCCCACCTCTAAATAAAAAAGTCTATTTACAGTGATAAAGCCTTTGAACTATACATAAAAGGACTGCTCTCATGTTTCTTATCATCCCTTTAATTATTTTGGAGGTGTTTGATTTTAAAAGTTACACAATCCTCATTTTAAAAACAATAAATAATCTTTAGCAGTATTAGCCTCCCCAGATTTGCTTTCAATAAAAAGTGAAAACAAAAAACAGTGGTGGGTCTTGCCTAACAGTTTACTGCTAATCTTATTATTAAAAACGTTTTTCTAATTTATATTTCCTTAGTAGCTTCCTTTTTTAGTGTACATAGAGGAGATTTTTTGAAAAGTATTTTATGACATTATACCCTATTGTCATGAAAAATGAATGTTAAAGAGACAAGCGTTTGTGACTGATATATCAATAATTTTTTATGTCTTCATAGAGACTTCAGTTATTACTTTGATGTACAACATACAGGCCCAAAAAAGCAAAGGCAGATGAGGTTATTCTTCAGTCTCTGGGCCACGGCCTCTGCTGGTTATAGCTCTGAGGTGGGTGAAGCAGATGAAACGTTGTTTTCCAGCTGACTGTCACTGTTTAAGGTCCTTCTCCATAAGAGACTTGAGTGGATTCAGTCCTGTAGCTGCGCTGTCCTCATTGGAGCTACATTGCTGCTACTTGGGTTAAAGATCAGCATTATTGTCCTTTAATATTATGTCTCTCATTGTGCCATCTCATTCTGCATTTCTGAATGTTCCTCATTCTAGCAACTATATTAGCTCAGATTATTACTATTTTGGCTGAGTCTTTAGACAGAAAGCTTCCCAGGTGACGCTAGTGGTAAAGAACTGCCTACCAATGCAGGAGACGTAAGAGATGTAGGTTTGATTCCTGAGTCTCTAGAAGATCCCTGGATGATCCCCTGGAGGAGGGCATGGCAGCCCGCTCCAGTGTTCTTACCTGGAGAATCCTGTGGACAGAGAAGCTTAGCCGGCTACAGTCCATAGGGTCACAGAGTCAGACACAACTGAAGCAACTTAGCTTGCATGTCCCAGATACAAAGCATTGAAGAAACACTTTTCTGTGTATAAAATATACAAAGGAATTATTCTGCCACATACGTAAAATCTTAATAAATATTTGTTAGTTTAAATGTCATAAAAATGCAAACCCTGCACTCTTTTACTAAACATTTTTACATGGATACATGTAAAAATATTTCAAAATTATGAATACCTAAGAATCCTAATCTTGGTCAGTTTAGGTCTCTTGAAATATAGCATTCTGGTACCTTTTTAAGTAATGTGCCTTGATATAATTCTTGTTCAGTTCAGTAGCTCAGTCGTGTCCGACTGTTTGCGACCCCATGAATCACAGCACGCCAGGTCTCCCTGTCCGTCACCAACTCCTGGAGTTCACTCAGACTCACGTCCATTGAGTCCGTGATGCCATCCAGCCATCTCATCCTCTGTCGTCCCTTTCTCCTCCTGCCCCAAATTCCTCCCAGCGTCAGAGTCTTTTCCAATGAGTCAACTCTTCACATGAGGTGGCCAGAGTACTGTAGTTTCAGCTTTAGCATCATTCCTTCCAAAGAAATCCCAGGGCTGATCTCCTTCAGAATGGACTGGTGGATCTCCTTGCAGTCCAAGGGACACTCAAGAGTCTTCTCCAACACCACAGTTCAAAAGCATCAATTCTTCGGCACTCAGCTTTCTTCACAGTCCAACTCTCACATCCATACATGACCACACGAAAAACCATAGCCTTGACTAGACGGACCTTAGTCAGCAAAGTAATGTCTCTGCTTTTGAATATACTATCTAGGTTGGTCATAACTTTCCTTCCAAGGAGCAAGCGTCTTTTAATTTCATGGCTGCAGTCACCATCTGCAGTGATTTTGGAGACCCTAAAAATAAAGTCTGACACTGTTGCCACTGTTTCCCCATCTATTTCCCATGAAGTGATGGGACCAGATGTCATGGTCTTCGTTTTCTGAATGTTGAGCTTTAAGCCAACTTTTTCACTCTCCTCTTTTACTTTCATCAAGAGGCTTTTTAGTTCCTCTTCACTTTCTGCCATAAGGGTGGTGTCATCTGCATATCTGAGGTTCTTGATATTTCTCCCAGCAATCTTGATTCCAGCTTGTGCTTCTTCCAGCCCAGCATTTCTCATGATGTAGTCTGCATATAAGTTAAATAAGCAGGGTGACAATACACAGCCTTGACGTACTCCTTTTCCTATTTGGAACCAGTCTGTTGTTCCATGTCCAATTCTAACTGTTGCTTCCTGACCTGCATATAGGTTTCTCAAGAGGCAGGTCAGGTGGTCTGATATTCCCATATCTTTCAGAATTTTCCACAGTTTATTGTGATCCACACAGTGAGAGGCTTTGGCATAGTCAATAAAGCAGAAATAGATGTTTTTCTGGAACTCTCTTGCTTTTTCGAAGATCCAGCGGATGTTGGCAATTTGATCTCTGGTACCTCTGTAGTTGATAGTTTTTGGGGGAGACTTTTTGGTATTGTCTTCCAATATAACAATCACTTACAGAATTCAGATTCTGAAAAATGTGAAAGGCTTTCATAATTTCAAGAGGACAATGGCAGCTACACAGCAAGTCCATATGTTGCTTTACTATAATTACATTTTAAAATCATTTTTCTTTGGAGGAAAGAACTATGGCTAACCTCCAAGAGACTGATGAATGTTAAGTATTTATATTTTCTCAGGAGGAGTATCATTGTATCATTTCTATTCTGGATCCTACTGTAAAATTTAAATGAATATTTGCATCAGATGGGCGATTGCCCTGGTTTTTTGGTCACTCCCGTATATGGACTTGCTGCCACATATACACTAATTTTGCCATCTCCTACACGCAGTTCGCTCCTTCCGCCTCCATTCTTCTGCCCATTGCTATTCCCTCTGTCTGCATCCTTTCATTCATTTTCTTTTCTCTTTTTAAAACTGGTTATCTAAAATTATTTCCTCTAAAGCTCTTTATTCTATGTAATTATTACTTATTTTCCTGGTTTCACCTTAACACTTAACTTGGGTAAATATGTGCTCAGTCATTCAGTTGTGTCCAACTCTTTACAGCCCCATTGACTGTAGCCCACCAGGCTCCTCTGTCCATAGAGTTTCCAGGCAAGATTGCTGGAGTGAGTTGCCATTTCCTATTCCAATAGATAGGTATAGATTTAACTATTTTGAGCTAGCTTCCCTGGTGGCTCGGACAGTAAAGAATCTGCCTGCAATGCAAAAGACCCAGGTTCACTCCTTGGGTTGGGAAGATCCCCTGAAGAAGGGAATGACAGCCCACTCCAGTATTCTGGCCTGGAGAATTCCATGAACAGGGAAGCCTGGCAGGCTACAGTCCATGGGATCACAGAGAAGTCGATCACAACTGAGCGACTAACACTGACACTGATTCTGATTCTGAGCTGTGTTTCTGTGATCTATCTCGTTTAATTTTCATAGCTATCCTGTGAGTTGTTCCCAGTTTATCTGTCAGTTCAGTCACTCAGTGGTGTCTGACTCTTTGTGACCCCATGGATTGCAGCATCCCAGGCTTCTTTGTCCATCATCAACTCCCAAAGCCTACTCAAACTGATGTCCATCACGTGGGTGATGCCATCCAACCATCTCATCCTCTGTCGTCCCCTTCTGCCTTAATCTTTCCCAGCATCAGGGTCTTTTCCAATGAGTCGGTTCTTCACATCAGGCGGCCAAAGTATTGGAGTTTCAGCTTCAGCATTAGTCCTTGCAATGAATATTCAGGACTGATCTCGTTTAGAATGGACTGGTTGGATTTCCTTGTTGTCCAAGGGACTCTCAAAAGTCTTCTCCAACACCACAGTTCAAAAGCATCAATTCTTCGGCGCTCAGCCTTCTTCACAGTCCAACTCTCATATCCATACATGACCACAGGAAAACCATAGCTTTGACTAGATGGACCTTTGTTGGTAAAGTAATATCTCTGCTTTCAAATGTGCTGTCTAGGTTTCTCATAGCTTTTCTTCCAAGGAGTAAGCATCTTTTAATTTTATGTCTGCAGTCACCATCTTCAGTGATTTTGGAGCCGAAAATAAAGTCTGACACTGTTTCCACTGTTTCCGCATCTATTTGCCATGAAGTGATGGGACCAGATGCCATGATCTTCGTTTTTCTGAATGCTGAGCTTTAAGCCAACTTTTTCACTCTCTTTCACTTTCATCCAGAGGCTCTTCAGTTCTTCACTTTCTGCCATAAGAGTGGTGTCATCTGCATGTCTGAGGTTATTGATATTTCTCCCAGCAATCTTGGTTCCAGCTTGTGCTTCCTCCAGCCCAGCGTTTCTCGTGATGTCCTCTGCATAGAAGTTAAATAAGCAGGGTGACAATATACAGCCTTGATGTACTCCTTTTCCTATTTGGAACCAGTCTGTTGTTCCATGTGTAGTTCTAACTGTTGCTTCTTGACCTGTGTATAGGTTTCTCAAAAGGCAGGTCAGGTGGTCTGCTATTCCCATCTCCTGAAGAATTTTCCACAGTTTGTTGTGATCCACACAGTCAAAGGCTTTGGCAAAGTCAGTAAAGCAGAAATAGATGTTTTTCTGGAACTCTCTTGCTTTTCCTATAATCCAGGAGATGTTGGCAATTTGATCTCTGGTTCTTCTGCCTTTTCTAAAATCATCTGGAAGTTCACGGTTCACCTCTGTTAAAGCCTGGCTTGGAAAATTTTGGGCATTACTTTGCTAGCGTGTAAGATGAGTGCAATTGTGCGGTAGTTTGAACATTCTTTGGAATTGCCTTTCTTTAAAATTAAATAAATTCTCTGTTATGGTCCTAGTTTTAGCTGTGCCAAATTTTAACTGTGATCTTTAAAAACATAGCTTTAATGTCATTCTGCCTTTCTTTCTGTAATCTTTCCTTTCATCCTCTCTACCACTTAAATCATCAACAGCACTTAAAGTTTTTTGAAATTCAGGTATGATTTACATAGAATAAAATATACCCACTTAATGTATTTGCCTTTTGACAAATGGAACCACCACCACAGTCAAGATGTAGACATTTTCCTCAGTCTCCCAGGTCCCTTGTGCCCTCCGCCACTCCCTGTTTCTCATTCCCCACTCTCTTCCCCAGGCAATGACTGATGTGGGTTCTGTCCACCATCGATTGTCTGCGTGTATTTTAGAATTTCATGTGTATAGAATCGTAGACTATACTCTTGTCTGGCTTCTTTTGCTCAGTGTGTGTTTGAAATTGTTTCTTTTTATTGTTAGATACAGTTCAATTGTATAGAATGAAATATACCATAATTTGTTTAACCTGTTGATAGACAATTTGACTTGTTTTTAGATTTTGGCTGTGAAAAACTAAGCTGCTATAAAAAGTCCATGTGCAGGTCTTTGAGTGGCTATATTTCCATTTTTCCTGTGTAATTGTCTAAGAGTGGCTGCACCATTTTGCATTCCCACCAACAATGTATGAGAGTTCTGTTTGCCTCTCATCCTCATGAAAACTTACATCGTCAGGTTAAATGTTTTAGCTGTTCTAGTGATTACGCAGTAATGTCTCATGGTTTTCCCTTTGTCTTTCACTGGTGACCAAGGGCGTCAAACACATTTTCATGGGTTTATTGGTTATTTGTATCTTTTTCTGGTAAATTTAAAAAATCTTTGTCTATTTAAAAATTGGTGTTTTGTTATTGTTATTAACTTTTAAGTTTTTTTTCTTAAATATAGTCAAGATCTTAGTTATCTGTCATATATATATATTGCCTTGAAGAGGAGAAGCTTTTAAGTTTTATGAAGTTCAGCATACTAGTTTTTTCTTTCATGATTTATACTTTTGGTCCCTTAAGAAATTTTTGCCTACTGCAGAGTTGTGAAGATTTTGTCTCCTGTTTTATTCTAGAAGTTTTACAGTGTTTCTATATTTAGGTCTATAATTCATTTTGAGGTAATTTTTGTGTTTAGTATAAGAGCCAAGTTTTTCTCCTTTTACCTAATAGCTAGTTTTAATTGCAAGTATTTTTTTTTGTTTTTTCCATTAGATTTCCTTGGCACCGTAGTTGAGAAATAATTGACTGTGTGTGTGTGATCCATTTCTGGATTTCTGCTTCTGTTCCGCTGATACATATACATGGTATTCCAATGCCATACTCTTTATTTTTATAATTTTGTAGAGACAGTGTAAATCTCCCAGGCAGACATTTTGAAAATAGAAGAAAGAATCTTTGCATGCTTTACTCCCTTGCCCTCACTGCTTGTGTTTGCATTGTTGGTTTTTGGTTTTCATTTGTCTTTGTTAGTTTCTGCTTTCAAAGATGTTGCCATCAGCAGGAGCTTTGTGTTTGGTATCTTCCAGGGCACATACTGTTTATATTATGGAAGATGTTAACTACTTTCCCCTGGCTGGGAGAAATTAGCCTTGGGGTTTTTCCTTTGTGTCACTATCATTGACAATAAGCAAGCCTACATTTCTTTGGTACAAATATATTAGTTTTGAGAAGGTCAGCAAATTGGAGCTGCAGTAGCAGAAGTGTGTACCAGAAGCCAAGTATTTAAATATCAAATCTGAAACTTGACAGGAAATGAAATTGTAACACTTTTTAATTACTTCACATATTTCTTTTCCTCCTTCTGTCTCTTTACCAGAAACATCCCAGCCTTGCCTAAAGCAGTCTGCTGCATAAATGTTTGATGAACTCTGATGGCAGTTGCCAAAAGTATAGAGTGTACTTAATGGGAACAGTTGAAGAAAAATATTAGATACAGATTGCATTTAATCTAGTTTCTGGCTACATGTAAAAAGTGCTGAGTTCTTGGTTTTGGGACAGTGCCCAGATGCTTTTATTTTTCTTGTTAAACCTCCTTGCCTCGTGTAAGAGTAAACATGTTAGGAGAAAAGGTAAATGTAGCATGTATTCAATTATGTACAAACTCCTGTTTGTCAAATCAGTAATTCACATGCTGCATGTGTGTGTTTGGTGCTTCCAATTATATTGTATACCAGACAGAGATTTTTATGTTCTGCCTATTTTGTATTCATTTTCTTCACTTCTCACATACTGGAACTGTTGATGATGGATCTCAATTATGCATTTTTTCCTTTCCTTTCCTTTTCTTTGGCCTGAGACATGCGGCCTGTCAGATCTTAGTTCCCCAGGGACCGAATCCAGCCCTCTGCAATGAAAGCGCCGAATCCTAACCGCTGAACCAGAAGGGAATTCCCTGGATTATGTATTTTAATTAACTTACAGTGTAAAATAAAGTCTTAGGCCACAGTAGAAATATATGTGTATTTTTTTCTTCCTACTAAAATCACATTTCTCCTCTGAAAGATGTTTCTTAGCTTAGCACTTGAAACAGCTTAGGATTTTAGAAACCAGGTAGGTGCTGGGGTAGATAGAGGTAGGTTAATGACTTTGCCTGTTTCAGTTGTCACAGACTGGCTGGCATCCAGGGCCTTAGAAGAGTCATCAGCACTTTGAGTGCATTCCTGTGTTTGTTTCATGAAGACTGCAGTGGGTCAGTCAGACAAATGGAAACGTCAGTCAGCTGCTTGGTGGGTATTTTTAGATGTTTCTCCTCTTAGTGCCAGTCACACAGTCGACCACAGATGTTTCATTCGATAGTGGATGGGAAGACATGAAACGGGAGCTCCAGAGGAAGCACCTTGGGTAGTAAGATCCAAACTAAAGTTGAGGTAGAGAGCACACTTCTGATTAAACACAGTCTTTTCTTCTTGTGACTCTGATGAAAACCTCACCTTGATGATGTTCATGTGATGGATCTGATTTAATGAAGTTAGGGCGCCTAGCCAGAAACAAACAGGTGAATGTAATGCTGCTGTATTTTTTCTTAAGATAGCAGATATAGTGTTTCATAGTCTAGGTCTGACATTGATTTCACCTTTGTAAACGCAGTTTAAAATATTTTGAAATTAACTTTCATTTTGGTTTTATTTATTCATTCAGAGGTTGCCTGTTTTGCTTATAAGTGACTGAAATAGTACCTGTGTCTACCATTTAGGGTTCTTTGACTACTTTAAGTAAATCACTAGAACGACCAGCTCATACTCTGAAAGTAAAAGCTGAGAAACTGAGTTTAGAAAGAACAGACACTTGAGCCGCTCCAGAGATCCAGAGAGCAGGAAGCAGTGGTTAGTCTTTATAGAGCTTCCGTTACGGCAGATAGTTCTTTGTTTTTCCAGTCATGTGATCACTCTGCTCATGATTCAGATTTTTCAGAGATTGAGACAGATAGGGACTTAGTGGCCTGGCTTGAGTTTATTGCCTGCTGTTTGTTAGGAAGGGCAGGGCACCAGTTGTTTACCTTGGAGGAGGAGGGACCTTTTCCTCAAAGGAAGAGCTCAGTGTGTTACCACAGGAAGAGGAAGTAAATATGGACAGGTTAAAGAAAAAAAAACAATATTATTACAGTTCTTAGTTGGTTTGGTTTGGTTTAGTTGCTAAGTTGTGTCCAACTCTTAGGACCCCATTGACTGTAGCCTGCCAGGCTCCTCTGTCTGTGGGATTCTCCAGGCAAGAATACTGGAGTGGGTAGCCATTTCCTTCTCCAGGGGATCTTCCCAACCCAGGGATCGAACCTGGGTCTCCTGCATTGCAGGCAGGCTCTTTACTGATACAGCCACCAGGGAAGCCCTTGGTTGGTTTAGCCTTGCACTTTTAACTATTTCCTGGCTGAACTTGGGTTTGGACCTTGCAGCCTTTATAGATTTGCCATGATCATAAAATAGCACTTATTAAGACTGGTCTGTTTTGTACTTTAGTTGTTTTCCCCTGTCTTTAGTTCATACCCTTACTTGAATATGTGATTTAAACTATGGAGTCAATTTGAAAAAATTCATTACATGGCTGTGCTGGGTCTTACTTGTGGCGTGTGGGATCTGTTTTTAGGTGCAGCATGAGAACTCTTAGTTGAGGCATGTGAGATCTTGTTGCCTGACCAGGGATTGAACCCAGGACCCCTGCATTGGGAGCATGGGTTCTTAGCCACTGGACCACCAGAGAAGTCCCCTAAGTCAATTACTTTTAAGAAATTTCGTTTGTTTCCTTTATTCATTAAATGAATTTGTTTAAAGTGATAGCTGTGTGCCAGTTATTATCCATGCTGCCAAGGTTTCCCTAATATTATTTATTTTTGAGTTAATAAAAGTTAACATGCTCCCCTCTACCCCCAAGCTTTATTGAGCTATAACTGGCATGTAATAAATGCAGTGTAAGTTTAAGGTGTACGGGGTGATCGTTTGATGCGTGTGTATGTTATGGAGTATTTCTCACAGAAGGCCAGTTAGCACACATCCCGTACCTCAGCTAATCGCCCTCTTGCTTTTGGTGTTATGGTAAGAACAGTAAAGCCCTGCTGTCACGGCCACCTGCACGTATGCAGAATAGTCTAACTATAGTCGCCATGCTGCCGACTGTGTATTCCCAGAACCTACTCCTCGCATACCTGAAGCTTATACCCTCTCACAGCATCTCCCCGTTTCTCCCCTGGCCACCTTCAGCCTCGGGCTACCGCCATTCTACTCTCTGTTCCTGTGACTTCACTGTTTTTAGGTTCCACATATAAGTGAGATCATACAGGATTTGTGTTTTCTCATCTGACTGACTTTACTTGGCTCTCAGGGTCCATCCATGTTGTTACAAATGGCAGGATTTCCTTTTTTTTTTCAATGGACAAAATAATATTCCACTGTACATATATATTGGGGTGGCCAAAAGTTTCCTTCTGGTATTTTCATAAGATATTACGGAAAAACCTAAGCAAACCTTTTGGCCAACCCAGCACTCTTTTTTTTTGGCCTGTGTGTGGGGTTTCTCTCTGGCTGTGGCATGGGGGCCTCTCACCGTGGCGTGGAGGCTTCTCTTGTTTCAGAGCGGAAGCTGTAGAGCACACACACTGGGTGGCTGTGGCACACTAGCTTAGTTTCCCTGTCTGTGTGCGTTTCCTGACGGGCATCAAGCCGGCGTCCCTGCCCTGGAGCGCGTGTGCTCGGCCGCTGGGCCAGGGCAGCCCCACACCTTCCTCAGCCCTTCTTCTGTTGCTGGACTTCTAGGTTGTTAGCATATTTTATCTACTGTGAATTATGCCACAAACGAACATGGGAGTGCAGATATCTCTGTAAATGGCACTATTTTTGTTCTTTTTTATGGTTGAGTAGCAGTAATATTCCAGTGTGTGTGTGTTGCCGTGGGGTGGGGGGGCACTCTTTCATTCCTTTTTAATGGTTGAGTAATGTTGCCTTGTATATATATTCCACATTTTCTTTGTCCATCTCTCTACTGATGGACATTCAGGTTTCTTCCGTGTCCTGGCTATTGTAAATAGTGCTGCAGTGAATATTGGGGTACATGTATCTTTCTGAATTAAGGTTTTTTTTGGGTATGTGCCCAGAAGTGGGATTGCTGGGTCATATGGTAGTTCTATTTTTAGTTTTTTGAGGAACCTCCTAACTGTTCATGACGACTGTACCCAGTCTGCATTCCCACCAACAGTGTAGGAGGGTTCCCTTTTTGGAAAAGATAATTTTGGTTTGAAATTTTGGGGTGACCTATTTAATGAACTTGGTGTTCAGATATCTTCCTGGAGTTTGGGGATTTTCTCAGCCATTATTTCTGTAAATAAACTCTCTACCCTTTTCTCTTTTCCTTCTGAGACTTCAGTAATAACGTAGTTTCTTTTGAAGGAATCTCATAAGACCTGTAGGCTTTCTTCATTAGTGGTGTTTTTTTTCCCTCTCCACTAGCTGACTAATTATCAGTGACCTGCCTATGAGCTCATAGATTTTTCTGACTCTCAGCTGCTGTTGAAATCTTTAGTTTAGTGATTATATTCATCTCCCAAATTCCTGTGTTTCTTTTTAATATTTTCTCTGGTGAATTGACATCTTGGGGTTTTTTTCCCCCTAAGTTACTATATTTTATTTTTATCTATTTTTGTTGAGGTATAGTTGATGTATAATATTCTATTTGTTTTAGATACACAACATACTTGTTCAGTATTTCCATAGATTTTACTCCATTCAAAGCTATTACAAATGGTGGCTATATTTCCCTGTGCTCTACAATATATCCTTGTTGCTTATATGTTTTATTTATAGTAGTTTGTGTCTCTTAATCCCATACCTGTATCTTGTCCCTCTTCTCACTGGTAGCCATTAGTTTTTCTGTCTATATGTGAGTCTGTTTCTGTTTTGTAATTTGCATTCATTTGTGTTATTTTGTTGTAGATTTCAAGTATAAAGTGATAAGCTAGAGTATTTGTCTGACTTCTTTCACTAAGCGTAATACCCTCCAGGTCCATCCATGTTGTTGCAAATGGCGCAATTTCATTCTTTCTGTGGTTGAATAAATACTCCACTGTGTATGTGTATACCACGTCCTCTTCATTCATCTGTTGATGGACACTTAGGTTGCTTCCCTATTTCGGCTATTGTGAATAATGCTTCAGTGAGTATGGGGCGGGGGCGGGGCGTGTATGCTTTCAAGTTAGTGTCTTTGTTTTCTCTGGATAGTACCCAGGGGTGGAATTGCTGCATCATGTGGTAGTTCTGTTTTTAGGTTTTTGAGGACCCTCCATACTGTTTTCCATAGTGGCTGCACCAATTCACAATCCTGTCAACAGTGTGCTAGGGTTCCCTTTTCGCTGCATCCTTGCCAACATTCATTATTTGCAGACTTTAGATCATAGCCATTTGACAGGCGTGAGGTGATGCCACATTGTGGTTTTGATTCACATTGCTGTGTGAGGATGTTTTCGTGTGTCGGTTGGCTGTCCATGTGTCTTCTTTGGAAAAGCGTCTCATTAGACCTCCTGCCTGTTTTTTAGCTGGGTGTGTGGGTGTTTTGTTTTGCTTCTGTTTTGGTGTTGAATCTTCTCATCGTGTTCTTCTATTGTGTCCATGACCTTGTTAAAGTTTTACTTGTGCTGTTCTGTAACACTGAGTATTTTTAGAACAATTATTTTGTATTCTTTGTCAGACAATTCCTGCATCTCCATTTCTTTGGGGCCAGTTATTGTTGCTTAGCTGCTAAGTTGTGTCCGACTCTTTGGGACCTCACGGACTGTAGCCCGCCAGGCTCCTCTGTCCATGGGATTTTTCAGGCAAGAATAGTGAAGTAGGTTGCCATTTCCTCCTCCAGAGGATCTTCCTGACTCAGGGGTCGAACCCGTGTCTCCGGCATTACAGGCAGATTCTTTGCCACTGGGCCAAGGTTATTGAGGTTTACTGTGTTGCTTTGGCGGATTCACGTCCCACTTTTTCTTTATGATCCCCGTAGCCTTGGATAAGTAAGTATCTGTGTATTTGAAGAAGCAGTTGGCGCTTCATGGCTGTGGACTGACTTCAGCAAGGCAAGACTTTGACCTGTGGTCAGGGGCTTGCTGAAGCGTGCTGTGAGCCCGAGTCTGGTGGTCTGTGGCACCCTGTGTGGGGGCGCTGGGCGGCGCTGGGCCCAGAGGAGACGCAGCAGCCCCCGGCCCAGGCTGCCGGGGCCCGCAGCATCAGCAGCCGTGCGGCCCGTGGCTAGCGCCGCCGGGGCCCATCGAGGCTCCAAGGGCCTGGGGGTCCTCACAGTGCCTTCGGGCCCGGGCAAGGGTCTGGGGCACACAGTGGTGGGGGCTCTCACTGGTGCTGTGCACAGGCTCAGCTAGCT
>SJXQ01008688.1:44480-56082 GCA_006408695.1 Aepyceros melampus | reverse complement strand
GAGAGTCCCTTGGACTGCAAGGAGATCCAACCAGTCCATTCTGAAGGAGATCAGCCCCGGGATTTCTTTGGAGGGAGTGATGCTGAAGCTGAAGCTCCAGTAAAAGACTCTGATGCTGGGAGGGATTGGGGGCAGGAGGAGAAGGGGACGACAGAAGATGAGATGCTTGGATGGCATCACCGACTCGATGGACGTGGGTTTGGGTGAACTCCGGGAGATGGTGATGGACAGGGAGGCCTGACACGCTGTGATTGATGGGGTTCCAAAGAGTCGGATACGACTGAGTGACTGAACTGAGTAGCACTTGGCGAAATTGTGGTGTTGGTACACCAGTGACTATTGAGAAACACTGATGCAGAGGAAGTAGTTGCGTTCATACCTGGTAGCATAATTACGGAGAAATATGTGAAAACTCTGTTAGTACATTTGTGCTGTATGTTGGTGAATAGAACCCAGTGATTTGAGTGTTTAGCTATTAAAAGTAGTAGGCTGTTCAAAGTATGCATCTGTCTTCTCTTGAATTACTTAGAGTGTCTGTCATCACATCACATAGCCTCCACTTTCTGGTTGTCCCAGAGATGCGTCCAAGTGGTGTATAAGGACAGTTAGCAACAATGGGAGGCAATACAAATGAGCTCTCACAAAAAAACGGATGTGCAGCCTACGTGTGCTAAAGTGTACAGATTATGTGTACAGCTCATGAGTGTTTATCTGTGTGTATGCTGCTGCTGCTGCTGCTGCTGCTGCTAAGTCGCTTTAGTCGTGTCCGACCCTGTGTGACCCCAGAGACGCAGCCCACCAGGCTCCCCCGTCCCTGGGGTTCTCCAGGCAAGAACACTGGAGTGGGTTGCCATTTCCTTCTCCAATGCATGAAAGTGAGAAGGGAAAGTGAAGTCGCTCAGTCATGTCCGACTCTTCGCGACCCCACAGACTGCAGCCTACCAGGCTCCTCCGCCCATGGGATTTTCCAGGCAAGAGTACTGGAGTGGGGTGCTATTGCCTTCTCCAATATGTGTGTATACCATAACTGAAGTCAAGATGCAGAGCGTTTCCAGCCACCAGTAGGCGCTTTGATGCCCTCTACTGGTCAGTAACTCCCCTCCAAGAAGAGGCGCTTCTTCAGCTTCTAAAGCAAGCAGTGGCGCACGCTCATGCTCAAAGCTGTTGATGGAAGGGTGAGATCTGAAGCTCTTACATGCTTCAAGGGATGCTTTGTACATTATTATCACTAACTTTGTAGTTTGTTTTGCCTTATAATTTGTATTTTTAAATGTGTATAAAATGTTACTACATTTGACCATTTTTGTTTCTTATGCTCCCTCAAAGATAAATGATTTCCTCATGCATTAGGTAAATATTCACCTTTAATTCCCCTGTCATAATTGAACTAAAGTATTTAATTCTTTCTTGATTCACAATTTTATTGTGGTTAAAAAATTTTTTTCCCAATTTTAAAGTAGATATTTTGAAGTTAAATCAGTTTTCAGTTGTTTAGAGCGTATTTGTTTTAAGTGTTGCTATTTATATAGAACGATTATTGCTTTCCCAATCAAATTATTTATACTGTGTGATACGTACACCAGTAAATAACCTTAAATTTACATTTTGAACTTTCTTTGACTATTATTTAAGTAATAATTCATTAATTAATGACTAAAAAGTGGATGTGTCGATTAAAAAGTGCATTTTCTTTTTTTCACTTTTCTAAATCTCCAGAGATTGTATTATTTTATATATATTTTCTCTTTTCTCTTTATCTGTTTTTAGGAACATATTTTTCAAAATCATGTTTTCACACCTGTAAAATACTAAAAAATATTTGTTAATAATATCAAATGTCCAGCCAGTATTCAATTACATTCTTATTTATAAATTTTAAATAGTTTATTTATATCTATTCAAATAAGGTTCATACACTGCAATGGCTTATATGCCTGTTTCTGTCTTCTTTTGGCGGGCAGGATAGGTGGGGTGCAGCGCATAGCTGTGGGGTCAGATCACCCAGCAGGAATTGAACCTGGGTCCTGGCAGTGAGTGTCCCGAGTCCTCAGTAAGCACTGGGCCCCTAGGCAACTCCCTGCAATGGCTTATATACTGCCGGAGTATCTATTAATCTGTAGGTCTTTTCCTACATTCGCCCCCCCTTGGCAGTTTATTGAAAAGGCCTGGTTGTTTTCTCATTTATCACAATCTGGAGTTTGCATCTTGAATCTCCATGGTATCATTTAATGTGTTCTTCTGTTAGCCTTAGTTTTTATAAATTGCAGTTAGGTCCAGAAACTTATGAATGAGATTTGATTCCCCCCCCCCCCCTTTGGTCAAGAGTTCTTCACAGCTGTATATAACTTCTGTTAGGAGGCATTAGTACCTGATTGTCCTTTCTGTTTCTAAAACAAAAATGACTTATACCCATTTTTCAGGATTTGTTTGAAGATTAGTAATGATAGATGGAAGCATGCAAATCCCTGACACTTTTTTGTATTTAATAAATGGTTGTTCTTACAACTCTTGTTTGGTTTTCCGGATTAAATCTGTAGTTGTACCATGAACAGTTAATAGGATGGTAAAAGAGCTGACTCTCTCAATTCCTAACAAATATTTACAGTCCTTTACAGATTGTTTAAATTATTATGTGCTTAGTTTATCCATTGAAATTTGTATGCCTTCTGTTATATTGCTTTCATAGTCATTTTTTAATTTTGGCTCGTGGTTTGGTGTTTATGGGGCTTCCCTGGTGCCTCAGAGGGTAAAGCGTCTGCCTGCCATGCAGGAGATGCGGGTTCAATCCCTGGGTCAGGAAGATCCCTAGAGAAGGCAGTGGCAACCCACTCTGGTACTCTTGCCTGGAGAATCCCATGGACGGAGGAGCCTGGTCGGCTACAGTCCATAGGGTCGCAAAGAGTCCGACATGACTGAGCGACTTCACTTTCACTTTCTTTCACTTTGGTGCTTATGGATGCTTTCATTCATCCACAGCTTATTGAATCTCCAGTTTTCTTTATCTTAAGAACAGTCTGCTAACAATGTTAAACAATTCATTCACCTCAGAGGCTATTTTGTATTCTTTCCTCTCAATCCTTTAATATTTACATATATACGTTCAATGATTGTAACTCACTATAGTACCTAAATATTGTATTTCATGTTCTAAAAGAAGTTAGCATATTATAGTCTCTCTTTGCTATTACTTTATAGTCATAACTTTTTTTAAAAGTGAAATCCTCATGCTTTTCCATTGAGAAATTTTGCCATATTCATAACTGTTCTGTTTTTGAGTTCAATGAAGAGGTATGCTATATTGACATTTAAAGTACGCTACTTTTAATTTTCTTTCTCTTGGAGGTTAGTGGCTGAGGAATCAGCTTTTTATAAAATACATGTTGTTTAAATGCCCTAAATATTCCCTAAATATTCCTCTTGACTCTGGTAGCTGCTGTATTCTCTATGAACTCTGGCCTTATTCTTTCAGCTACTTTGGTTTAGGGAAGAGGAGATACTTTAGAAATTTGAAAGGAAGAACAAAACAGTAAACTGTCTCCTGCTTCTTAAATTTTTTTTTCCTGTAGAGAAATAGAAAATAAGTTTATGGTTAATTTTTGAGCAGATAATACTTATTGACACAGTGGGAATGGTAAAATTTCTTACTGGAAACTCAAGATAGGAACCTGCTGTATTTCAGTACCGTAACTATTACTGGCTTAGGACTTTGTTCATATATTTTAACCTCTTATCACATGTTTTCAGGTGTTACAGTTTGTTTCTATTTGGGATTTTTTTTCTTTTAAAACTGAGTTCTAGAACTACTTAATTGATGGGCAGTCCTTAAGAAGCAGCATACTGATATCCCAGTTTACTTGAAAGATTTCAGACAGCCTGTTAGTAGGAAAGGCATGGTCATGGATGTGTGCTAAGTCGCTTCAGTCCTGTCCGACTCTCTGCGACTCCCTGGACTGTACTCCCTCAGGCTCTTCTGTCTGTGGGATTCTCCAGGCAAGAATACTGAAGGGGGTTTCATGCCCTCCTCCAGGGGGTCTTACCCACCCAGGGATCACATCTGCATCTCTTAATGTCTCCTCCATTGGCAGGAGTTCTTTACCACTAGCACCAACTGGGAAGCCCCAGGATGTGGTCATTTACTCACAAATGAGATGAGGTCTTCAGGTTTAAATGACTCAGTGTGAATAACTAGCGCATGATGGAAAGGGGTCACAGTGCCTAGGGACTGATTTCTTTCTAAACAGAACTAGACATACTCATCTTTGAGGAAAGCTGATAATGTCTTAAACCTGATATCTAACTATGGTATTTCTAAATAGGAAAATTTCACACCACTTTTTTGCCCTAAATTTTAAAAAGTGTGGTAAAATACGCATAACATGAAATTTACTATCTTAGCCATTTTTAAGTACACAGTTAAGTACATTCATATTGTTGTGCAACCATTACCAGATCCATCTCCAGGACTCTTTTCATTCTTGCAGAATTGAAATTCTGTACTCACTGGACAATTACTCCCCATTTCCCCTTCCTGCAGCTCCTGGAAACTGCCATTTGACTTGGTCTCTGTAATTTTGACAGTGTACTCTAGGTAACTCATGTAAGTGAGATCATGCGATTTTGTTAGTTTGTTTTTGTGGCTGGCTTATTTCACTTAGCATTAAGTCCTCAGAGTTCATCTATGCTGTAGTACGTGTCAGAAATTCCTCCTTTAAGACTGATTCCTTAAATTCCATTGTGTGTCCATTCATGTATCAGTCTGTGTTTTAGCTGTTGTGAATAATGCTGCTGTGAACATGAGTGTACAGATATCTGTTTAAGATCCTACTTTCAGTTGCTTTGGGCATATAACCAGAAGTGGAATTGGCTAGATCAGATGGTAATTCTATTTTTAAGTTTTTTGATGATCCACCATACTGTTTTCTATAGTGTTTGTACCATTTTACATTCCCACCAGCAGTTCACGAAGGCTCCAGTTTCTCCACATTTGCCACACACCATATTTGATGCACTTCCTTTAGTAGGCAGAAACATCAGCCTTGTTCTTTACACTGTTTTACAGTCATACATGGCATAATTAGGAATTGAGTTTTGGCTACTGTGAAAACCCAAGATGTGTGTTATGAGCAGTTACAGATATTATCATTCACACTGTTAAGTGCTGATTTAGTGGGTGTAAGAAAGATTTGAACCTTGTTGCATTCTTAGACTGCAGGAAAAAATTTTCAGAAGAGAATGGCAGTTCACTAAGGTGATGGAAGGAAATGTTTTGCTCTATCTAGCACGTTATGCTTTTGAGAGCTTTCTTCTGGAGCAGAGTAACATCAAAATGTTACCTCTCTATTGCTTCTTTCACGTTATCTTGTAGTGACGAGGAAAAGCAGCTACTGAACGGACCGTGGCTCACCAATAATTTAATTTCTTAAAAAGGCCTAATTCATTAGCATGTTTAAATATGAGTTGTCGAATCTAAAGACACAAATGTGAATAAAATAGGGCTGTTCTTATATATGACTGGTCTCTTGCCATAAGGCTTGTGTGTATTCTCAGAATGTGTTTCTTGCCCTTCTTTGTGTAGGAGGAAAAACTCTGCGCTAGAGGATAAATGGAGTCTATTTGCTGGTGTTTGTTTATTTTAGAACTAGTATGATATTAGAATGTATTTTCAAGTTTATTCATTCATTTAAAAATATTTGTCATGTCTCTTTATGCCACAAAGTTCATAACAAAACTTTCCAAAACAAATGTCCCGTATTTTGGGTCTTACAGCTTTTTGTTTAAAGTTGTTATCTCTGAGTTGTTTTATAGAAGAGTGTGTAGGGGATTCCCTGGTAGCTCAGATGGTAAATAACCTGTTGCAGTGTGGGAGACCCGGGTTTGATCTCTGGCTTGGGAAGATCTCCTGGAGAAGGAAATGGCAATCCACTCCAGTATTCTTGCCTGGGACATCCCATGGACGGAGGAGCCTGGCAGGTTATGGTCCATGGGATCACAAAGAGTCGGACTCGACTGAGCACACACACATGTTCATGTGTAGAGGATGCAAGAGAGGGGAAGCTGTCATTTTTGTTTTTGGTGGTTTAATAGACTAATAAGTTCCTTTTATGTTATTTTAATTTTTTAGGTTCTTGAAGCCAAATATCTGAAATTTACCATTGTCATCTCAGCAAATATAACCTGCTTGTATGGTGCATACAGTTACAATAGTATGTCATTGTAATTACCAATAGAAATTACCGTTCTTCATGCAAATACTAGATACAGAAAAATACAAATGAATGCATTAATAATAGATAACTTTTCTTTGTTGCAAAGTTTTTTAAAATTGTGGTTTCACTAGCACTATTTTGATTTTCTGTTTTTGTAGACGTTTCAAGTAAGCTGAATTTTTCTAGGAATTTGTTTATTGTAAATTTTCAAGTTTATTGGTATAAAAGTATTTACATTTCCCTTTTAAAATGTTTTTGACGTTTGGAGGGTTTGCTGTTTTGTCTTCATCAATCATAATATTGGCTATTTTTGTTCTTTTCTCACATTGTTTAGTCTTGCCTAGCATTCCTCAATTTTACTCTTTTAAAAGAACTAATTTTTAACTTTGTTGATTTCCTTTCTTGTATTTTAGTTTCTGTGCCATTCGTTAGTAAGCTGAATTTTTCTAGGAATTTGTTTATTGTAAATTTTCAAGTTTATTGGTATAAAAGTATTTACATTTCGCTTTTAAAATGTTTTTGACGTTTGCAGGGTTTGCTGTTTTGTCTTCATCAATCATAATATTGGCTATTTTTGTTCTTTTCTCACATTGTTTAGTCTTGCCTAGCATTCCTCAATTTTACTCTTTTAAAAGAACTAATTTTTAACTTTGTTGATTTCCTTTCTTGTATTTTAGTTTCTGTGCCATTCGTTTCTGCTCGTTTTTGTTTCCATCCTTTACTTTTGTAGGTTTGATTTGCTCCCCTTTCACATTTTTTTAAATAGGTGACTAGTTATTTGGTTTTCAAACTGCCTTTTGTAGCTGTAAATTTTCTCTGCTCACCTCAAGTTTGGTAAATAATGTTTTTTATCATTTAGTTAAAAATTTAATTTTCCTTATTGCTCCCTAAATTGCCGCTGTGATTACTTCTTTGATCCATAGCTTATGTAGAGGTTTATTTCTCAATTTCACAATGTGTGGAGGTTTTCTAGCTGCCTTTTGTTAGTGATTTCTAGCTTAATGGCTTTACGGTGAGAGATCAGTCTGTATGTTTTCAGCCTTTTGCAAATTATTTGAGACTTACATTTTGGCTTCGTATGTAGTAAAGTTTGGAAATATATATATATATTATATTTGAAAAGAATATATTATGATGGTTGGTGCAATGAAATTTATAGATCAGGTAATCAAGTTTTTAAATCTACTTTTCAAAGCTTCTGTATCCCTTAATTATTATTTTTTTTCCAGTACTGTACTTGTCCCTTGTTTGGCCGATGGTAGCCCCTTCAGTTGGCTCCTGAGTCTTCGCTATAGGACTCTAGCAGTGTTGATAGCGTTCATGCTCTCTGAAATACAAGGCTCATTTTGTCCATTTGTTGTCTTAGATCTGGAATATGCCATATCTTCAAGAAGTCCTGGTTTCTTCTAATGAGAAATGTCATTTAGAGACAACAGACTGGGTGCTGGCGTCTGCTTGCTACTGAATTGATAATTATTTCTCTGGGCTATCTTGCTCTTTCTTGTAATTGATTTATAATATGTTAGTTTCAAGTATACAGCAAAGTGGTTCAGTCACACACACACACACACACACACACACACATATACTCAATACGTATGTAGATTCTTTTTCAGATTCTTTTCCTTTATAGGTTATTACAAGATATTGAATATAGTTCCCTGTGCTATACAGTAGGTCCTTGTTTACTTATTTTATATATCACAGTGTGCAGATGGTAATCCTAAAGTCCTGATCTCCTCCTTCCTACTGTCCCCTTTGGAAACCATAAGTTTGTTTTCAGTTTCTGTGAGCTTGTTTCTGTTTTGTAAATAAGTTCATTTGTATTTTGCTATTTCTATTCTTTTCCAAGGCAAACCTTTCAATATCACAGTATCATTTCCAAGGCAAACCATTCAGTATCATGGTAATTCAAGTCACTGCCCCAACCAGTAATGCTGAAGAAGCTGCAATTGAATGCTTCTATGAAGACCTACAAGATCTTCTAGAACTAACACCCAAAAAAGATGTCCTTTTCATTATAAGGGACTGGAATGCAAAAGTAGGAAATCAAGAAACACCTGGAGTAACAGGCAAATTTGGTCTTGGAATACAGAATGAAGTGGGGCATAGGCTAATAGAGTTTTGCCAAGGAACACACTGGTCATAGCAAACACCCTCTTCCAACAACACAAGAGAAGACTCTACACATGGACATCACCAGATGGTCAACACCAAAATCAGACTGATTATAGTCTTTGCAGCCAAAGATGGAGAAGCTCTATAAAGTCAGCAAAAACAAGACCAGGAGCTGACTGTGGCTCAGATCATGAACTCCTTCTTGCCAAATTCAGACTTAAATTGAAGAAAGTAGGGAAAACCAATAGACCATTCAGGTATGACCTAAATCAAATCCCTTACAATTATACAGTAGAAGTGAGAAATAGATTTAAGGGACTAGATCTGATAGACAGAGTGCTGGAAGAACATATGGATGGAGATTCATGACATTGTACAGGAGGCAGTGATCAAGACCATTCCTAAGAAAAAGAAATGCAAAAAAGCAAAATGCTTATCTGAGGAGGCTTTACAAACAGTTATAAAAAGAAGAGAAGGGAAAGGCAAAGGAGCAAAGGAAAGATATACCCATCTGAATGCAGAGTTCCAAAGAATAGCAAAGAGAGATAAGAAAGCCTTCCTCAGTGATCAGTGCAAAAAATAGAGGAAAACAATAGAATGGGAAAGACTAGAGATTTCTTTAAGAAACTTAGAGCAACCAAGGGAACTTTTCATGCAAAGATGAACACAATAAAGGACAGAAATGGTAGGGACCTAACAGAAGCAGAAGATATAAAGAAGAGGTGGCAAGAATACACAGAAGTATACAAAAAAGATCTTCATGACCCATGTAATCATGATGGTGTGATCACTCACGTAGAGCCAGACAAGTTGGAATGTGAAGTCAAGTGGGCCTTAGAAAGCATCACTATGAACAGAGCTAGTGGAGGTGATGGAATTCCAGTTGAGCTATTTCAATCCTAAAAGATGATGCTGTGAAAGTGCTGCACTCAATATGCCAGCAAATTTGAAAACTCAGCAGTGGTCACAGGACTGGAAAAGGTCAGTTTTTGTTCCAATCCCAAAGAAAGGCAATGCCAAAGAATGCTCAAACTACGCACAATTGCACTCATTTCACACGCTAGCAAAGTAATGCTCAAAATTCCCCAAGCCAGGCTTCAACAGTATGTGAGCCGTGAGCTTCCAGATCTTCAAGCTGGATTTAGAAAAGGCAGAGGAACAAGAGAGCAAATTGCCAACATCTGCTGGATCATCAAAAAAGCAAGAGAGTTCCAGAAAAACGTCTACTTCTGCTTTGTTGACTATGCTAAAGCCTTTGACTGTGTGAATCACAACAAACTGTGGAAAATTCTTAAAGAGATGGGAATACCAGACCAGCTGACTTGCCTCCTGAGAAATCTGTATGCAGGTCAGGAAGCAACAGTTAGAACTGGATATGGAACAACAGACGTTCCAAATCGGAAAAGGAGTACGTCAAGGTTGTATATTGTCACCCTGCTTATTTAACTTCTATGCAGAGTAGTACATCATGAGAAATACTGGGCTGGATGAAGCACAAGCTGGAATCAAGATTGGTAGGAAAAATATCAATAACTTCAGATATGCAGATGACACTACCCTTATGGTAGAAAGCAAAGAACTAAAGAGCCTCTGATGTAAGTGAAAGAGGAGAGTGAAAAAGCTGACTTAAAATTCAACATTCAGAAAACTAAGATCATGGCATCTGGTCCCATCACTTCATGGCAAATAGATGGGGAAACAGTGGAAGCAGTGTCAGACTTTATTTTTTTGAACTCCAAAATCATTACAGATGGTGACTGCAGCCATGAAATTAAAAGATATTTGCTCCTTGGAAGAAAAGTTATGACCAACCTAGACAGCATGTTAAAAAGCAGAGAGATTACTTTGCCAAGAAAGGTCCATCTAGTTAGGCAATGGTTTTTCCAATAATTATTTGTGGATGTGAGAGTTGGGCTATAAAGAAAGCTGAGCATCGAAGAATTGATGCTTTTGAACTGTGGTGCTGGAGAAGACTCTTGAGAGTCCCTTGGACTGCAAGGAGATCCAACGAAGGACTGATGCTGAAGCTGAGACTGCAATACTTTGGCCACCTGATGCAAGAACCCACTCATTTGAAAAGACCCTGATGCTGGGAAAGATTGAAGGTGGGAGGAGACGGGGATGACAGACGAGGAAATGGTTTGACGACATCACCGACTAAATGGGCATGAGTTTGAGTAAACTCCCTGAGTTGGTGATGGACAGGGAGGCCCGGCGTGCTGCAGTCTATGGGTCGCAAAGAGTCGGACACCACTGAGCAACTGAACTAAACTGAACTGATTTCTTTTAAAACACATGGAGCTACATAGTTTACTTTGGAATGATTTTTTTGTTGCCTTCAAGTTTTAAAGGGGAAAGAAGGGTGTACAGTAATAAAGGGGAAAGAGGAATGCACAGTAATAATGGGGAATTAGGAATGTGTAGTAATAAAGGGGAATTAGGAATGTACAGTAAGGGAGGTCTTAGTGCAGCTTTCTGCAGGTTGGCTTGATACCTCTAGGGAAGCTTAAATGACTTTTGAGTTATATTCTGTCATTCATAAATAATTTCTTCTCTGTATCCAACTCTGCAAAATGTCCAGTGTTTTATATATATGGTAGAATCTTACTGTAACCAAAATTTATCTTCAAACTAGAAAATTAATTTTCTAATTTGTTCCTCTTCCAAACCCATTTTTAAGAAAAATCATAAGCTGTACAGTAATTTAATATTATTTCAGGTTTTCCTTTTTACTTTATTCTTTTGTAGAGTTATACATCAATTTGGAAGATAGATAAACTAGTTTTGTTTGTGACTAAATCTAAAAGCAAATAAATGAACCTAAAAAACAGTATAAACCTGAGTTCAAAATAAACTATTTAAGAAAGCCCTTTAGATTGTAAGTGTTTACAAAAGACTCTGTTCAGTCGCACCCCACTCCAGTACTCTTGCCTGGAAAATCCCATGGACGGAGGAGCCTGGTGGGCTGCAGTCCAAGGGGTTGCTAGGAGTTGGGCACAATTGAGTGACTTCACTTTCACGCATTGGAGAAGGAAATGGCAACCCACTCCAGTGTTCTTGCCTGGAGAATCCCAGGGATGGGGGAGCCTGGTGGGCTGCCGTCTCTGGGGTCGCACAGAGTCGGACATGACTGAAGCGATTTAGCAGCAGCCGCAGCAGCAGTGTCAAATTATGATGTGAAGAACTATGTTCCCACACTCTGCTAAGTCGCTTCAGTCGTGTCCGACTCTGTGCAACCCCACAGACGGCAGCCCACCAGACTCCCCCCATCCCTGGGA
>SJXQ01008688.1:0-43068 GCA_006408695.1 Aepyceros melampus | reverse complement strand
GGACTCTCAAGAACCTTCTCTAGCACCACAGTTCAAAAGCATCAGTTCTTCGGCACTCAGCCTTCTTTATGGTCCAACTCTTACATCTGTCTGTACGTGACTACCGGGAAAACCATAGCTTTGAGTATATGGAGCTTTGTTTTGTCCCTTGTCAGAAATTTGGTAGTAGTGGTTTCCTGGTTTTCCTCTGGGCGAAGTGCTTACAGTATCATTTTGTCTGTACTTCACATCAGCAGTGTGTATTTCATAAAGCAATAGATCAAGAAAATCTTTACTGTCTTTCTCTTTGTGCTTTTTATCAGTAACCGCTGTCTTGTATGGACTGAAAAGGTCTCCCAGACCTAATACCATCGCGTATGTGTGTAGACTTCCCCAATCCAGCAAGCAGTTGATTCTTCGATAGCAGCAGGACGTCTGAGAATTTTCCTGATTTCTAATTCTGCGTACCTGGAAATAGAGTCGGATTCCACAGGGAGAGGGCTCAGTCCCACAGGCCCATTCTCCACTTCAGGTGCCAGATGCACGTCCAAGTGCTCTCTGAACTTCTGGCCCATGCCCCATTGTTGGGTTTGAGTGGTTTGCAAGAATGGCTCGCAGAACTCAAAAATATGTTTACTTACTAGATTACTGATGTATTATAAATGAATATCTAAGGATATGAATCAGCAGCCAGATGGAACATATACATAGCATTGCATCCTGAACGAAGGAGTTTCTGTTCTTGTGAAGCTTGGGGCTCAGCATGGTAACATGACAAAGAGTCTGTTTCCCAGAGGTGGAAGCTCTCTGGGAAAAAGGGGTCCAAATCGCTGTTCTTTGGAGTGTTTATGGAGGCATTATTACATAGTAATGATTGACTAAATCACTGGCCAATGGTAGTTGATTCAACCTCAAGCCCTTCTCTTCTCCCTGAAGATCAAGAGGTGGGACAGAAAGTTCCAACCCTCTGTTCACATGGTTGCTTCTCCTGGCAACCAGCCCCTACCCTTGGGTGAGATCCAAAAGTCACCTTCCCTGAAGAGTTTNACCCCCCTCTCAAACTCTGTTCATCATTCTTGTTTCTGCATGGCACTGATCTCAGCCAGAAATTTCTTTATTTCCTTTTTTTAAAAATTTAATTAATTTGTGGCTGTGCTGGGTCTTCCTCGCTGAGTGAGGGCTTTCTCTAGTTGCGGTGAGCAGGCTTCTCATTGCGGTGGCCTCTCTTGTTGCAGAGCGCAGGCTCTAGGCGCTTAGACATCAATAGTTGCAGCTCGAGGGCTCAGTAGTTGCGGCACATGGACATAGTTGCCCTGAGGCATGTGGGATCTTCCCGGACCAGGGATCAAACCCATGTCCCCTGCATCGGCAGGCGAATTCTTAACCAGTGGACCACCAGGGAAGTCCTGTATGTTCCTTGCTCATGGCTGTCTCTCCTCCTTATCACCTCCAGTGAGCAGGTCCGTTATTGGGGGTCACTGTCATATCACCCCTCATCCAGAACAGAGCCTGGCACACTGTTGGCACTTCGTAAATTCTTCTTGAATGAATGAATGTGCCGAACAAAGAGAATCAGCCTGCAGGGAGATAAGAACCAATTTTCTGTACCCACTCCAGGCTCCCCTTCTCCCCTCCTTCCTTCTCCCCTCCTTCCTTCTCCTACTTGAGGGCACAGCCCCAGGGAGTCCCTTTCCCTTCCCTGTGCAGACCTCTCCCCACCTCCCCTCCTCTCCTCTCTAGGTCTATTTGCAGCTGCTCCTCACCTAGAATGGCGCTTCCCTGGTGGCGCGATGGTAAAGAATCTGCCTGCCAGTGCAGGAGACCTGGGTTCAATCCCTGGGTCAAGAAGATGCCCTGGAGAAGGAAATGGCACCCCACTCCAGTATTCTTGCCTAGAGAACCTCAGGGACAGAGGAGCCTGGCGGGCTACAGTCCATGGGGCGGCGAAGAGTCGGACACAATTCAGCAACTAAACAACAGCCATCACCACCTAGAGTGACACCTCTTCCCACCTTCCAGCCAGGCTGTCCTGGATCCCCTCCAGGGAGACCCGAAGCCTTCACAGACACTCCAGCCCCTCCTTCACCTGTGGCTGCACGTGATTGTCATGTCTCTGCTGGGCCTTGCTCCCCATCGCCTGCACTGAGAAGTGCAGAGGGCTGAGTCTGGCCTCTGGGCCCCTTGTGGTCCAGCCCCAATTTCCCACTTGCTCCAGCCAGGCCATGTGATGTGTGTGGTTGTTTTCACTTTTATATGTGTGTATATTTACACGTATGGACATGTGTCTGTGTGCTGGCAGACCTCGCTGTATTACACTTCTTCACTTTATTGCCCTTCACACGTACTCCACTTTCTGCAAGTGAAGCTTTGTGGCGGCCCTGCATTGAGCAAGTCTGTCGGTGTCATTTTCCCAACAGTATCTGCTCACTTCGCGTCTCTGTGTCACACTTTGGTAATTCTCGAAATACGGCAAGCTTTTTCCTTATTGTTATATTTGTGATGATGGCCTGTGATCAGTGATCTTGGATGTTACTATTGTGAAAAGATTAGGACTCACTCTCTGAAGGCTCAGATGATAGCATTTTTTAACAGTGGAATGTTTTTAATTAAGATAGGTACATTATTATTTCAGACATAATGCTGTTGCACACTAATAGACTACAGAATTAATACAATGTTTGAAAAAATTTTATTGAATTATAGTTGAGTTGCAATGTTGTGTTTGTTAATAATTTCTGCTTCACAGAAAAGTGACTCAGTTATACATATGTATATTCTTTTCATCTTTTTCATTGTGGCTTATCACAAGACATTAAATATATATACTGAGCTATACAGTAGGACCGTGTTGTTTACCCATCCCACATATAACAGCTTATATCTGCCAATCCCAGGTTTCCAATGCTTCCCTCCCCCCAGCTTCCTTCCACTTGGCAACCGTAAGTTTGTTCTCATGTCTGTGAGTCTGTTTTTGTTTGGTAGATGCGTTTATTTGTGTCATATTTTAGATTCCACATACAGTGACATCATATGGCATCTGACTCTGTCTTTCTGATTTACCTCACTTAGTATGGTGATTCTAGGACCGTCCAGTTGCTGCAAACGGCATCGTTTCCTTCTTTTTTATGGCTGAGTAGTGTCCACTGTATATGTGTGCCATATCTTCTTTATCTACTCATCTATCAATAGACATTTAGGTGGCTTCCATGTCTTGGCTATTGTAAATAGTGCTGCCATTAACATGAGGGTGCATATATCTTTTCCAGTTACAGTTCTGTCTGGAATATCCCCAGGAATAGAATTGGTGGATCATTTGGCAACTCTATTTTAGTTTTCTGAGGAGCCTCCATGCTGTTTTCCATAGTGGCTGCACCAATTTACATTCCCACCAACTGTGTAGGAGAGTTCTATTTTCTCCATACCCTCTCCAACATTTACTGTTTGCAGAATTGCTAATGATAGCCATTATAACTGGTGTGAAGTGGTACTTCATTGTTGTTTTGATCGGCATTTCTCCAATAATTAGCAATATTTACTATCTTTTCATGTGCCTGTTGGCCATCTGTATGTCTTCTTTGGAGAAATGTCTCATTTAGATCTTCAGCCCATTTTTCGACTGGATTGTTTGGGAGTTTTTTATTATTGAAATAATTCCCTTGCAAATCACATCATTTGCAAATATTTTCTCCTGGTCTGTACAACTTTTATATGCACTGGAAAATCAAAAACTTGATGTGCCTTGATTTATTGTCGTATTCGCTTTATTGTGGTGGTCTGGAGCCTGCTGTAATTTCTCCAAGGTGTGCCTGCACATATGTGTGTGCGATGAGCTGCACCACTTTCCACAGCTGCGTGGTATTCCCTGGTTGTGCATGCAGCCAGTCCCTGGTTATCATATTTGTCCAGTATGGAAGCCTCAATAGGATAAGTTCTTTGAAACTGCCATCCTAAAGTATGAATATTTAAAATTTGGTCTCCAAAAAAGAAGCCGTACTAATCAATAATAGACATGAAAATGCCTGTTTCTCCACACTCTTATTAGCACTCTCATTCTCAATGTTGTTTTTAAGTTTTAGTTAATCTGGTAAGTGAAAAGTCTCATCCTGTGATTCTATTTTCATTTCCCTGGTTGCCAGTAAAACTGAGAATCTTTTTCTGTGTTTCCTTTGGTGTAAATTATCTCTTGGTATTCCTCACCCATTTTTCTATCTGATAATTTTTTTCTTCTTTTTTACATATTTGTTTATTTGGCTGCATCTGGTCTTAGTTGAGGCATGTGGGATCCTCATTGCATCACCTTTCTCTGCAGCTCACGGACTCTAGTTGTGGTATGAAGGCTCCATAGTTTCAGCGTCAGGCTTAGGTGCTCCGCAGCATGTGGGATCTTCATTCCCCAGCCAGGGATCAAACCTGTATCCCCTGCATGGCAAGGCAGACTCTTAACCACTGGACCACCAGGGAAGTCCCTCTTCTTCTTAATTATATTGATTTGTAAGTTGTTTATTACATGTGTTTTGGGCACCATGTTTTCTCCTAAGCCTGTAAATTGTCCTTTGTAAACCTTTGTGTTTATCCTTTCATGAAATGATTATTTTTCCTTTTCCAGTAAACTTTTCATTTCAGAATAGCTTCAGACTTTCAGAAAAGTTACTGTACATAGTACAGAGGGTTGACTTGTAATTGAATCTTTCTAGCTTGAAAAGGAAGGCCTTCCCCACCCCAAGAGCATAAAAATATTGTGTTCTATTTTCCTTCAGTACTTATATAACTTTGTTTCTCTTGGCTCCTAATCCCATCTGGAATCCATTTTTTGTAGGTACGAAACAGGGATCTAACTTGATGTTTTTCCCCAGCCTCAAAGAGCCAGTGACCCAATACCAATTCTTTTCAGTCTTAATAATCTGTCACTTCCCAAAAGATTTGAAACTGCTTTTGTCACATCCTGAATTTATGACGTCCTTCATCTGTTAGCCAAACTGAGATTTCCGATTCCAGGAGTCAGTGTCTTTCAGAGGGTGTCTTTCTGGAGCTCCAGTGCCCTTGGCAGATGCTCCTTGAATACTCAGAGTGAATACTGTGGAACAGACTTACCTGCTTTCGACAGACACACCAAGTAGGGTAAAACCTGCTGTTGAGACTTTGCTGAGAAAGAGGGCTCCTCACCGGGGCGGATATCATTTCATTTATTTAGAACTTGTATTTCTTTTTTCTAAATAGATAAAGCACTCCAATTGGACAAAATTCAACAAGGACCAGGGAGCGCCTCTAGAAAACGTGCTCGTCCCCCCTCCCCCACGCCTGTGCCACCCAGCCTGTCCCCATTTCTCATCTGCTCTTGCGTACAGCTTGTCCTCCCCGCCCCTCTTTCCACTTCAGCGTAGGTTTTGGCAGCCGTTCCAAACTGGATCGGAAAGAGCTCCTAACTCTTTTCCACAGCTGCCCTGTGTTTCCTGTGGTCTTAGTTAGCTGCCCCTCCCCTCGCCATGACCCCCGTGTTGGTGGCCTTGTCCCTCCCTTGCTGGCGGCTGTGCCACCGGGCTCAGTGCCCAGACCAACCCGGGAAGGAGGGCGTACTGTTGTGCGAGGGGCTGCCACTGCCTCTGTCTGCCGACTAGTTAAGCACAAACGATCAAGAACGCTCACCAACACTGCTGTGCTGCCCGTGCTCTCCCCGACCTCCTCAACCAGGGATGCGCTGTTAAGCTGAGGGCAAAGTGGAGCTTAGCAGTGAAAAATGAGAGTACAAACCAGCGTCCTTCAAGCAGCCCCATCTCCCACAACGTCGCCTCTCCACGTCACCCTCCAAGGCTGGCCGCAGCACACCGTCTCCAGTCTCTTGCCAGTGTGGCCGTCCCCATGCTGTCCGGCGGCGGGATCCTGCTTCTGGTGCACATCTGGCCCTGTCACTCCTTCACTTAAAATCCTTCAGACTTCTGTGCCCAGGATGAAATTCAAACAGCCCTGCCTGGTGCACTGGGGCCTTCCTGCCTGCTTTCCAGAACCTTCCATGTCCCTCCCTCCACGTTCCCTAGTCCCTCAACCCCTGCTCCAGCCCTATCCTGAAGCTGTGCTGCTACCCAAACCCACGAGGAGCAGTTGTCTCTAACGTTTCAACGTCTGTTCCCTCTTTGCCGACAAGCCTTTTTGCCTGGTCAGCGTTCCTCACCCCCAAGACTAGGCTCCAAGGAGGCAGCTCCTTTTTGTGGAAACCTCTGGATGCAGAATCCTGGTTGTTGGTGCCCTTGGTTGACCCCTTAGGCTGTGAGTATCCTGAGGACAGGCTGCGACTTTGCACTCTGGGTCCCTGGAAGCCTGGCACAGGAAAGGGAGCTTGCTGGTGGAGAGCTGGCTTCTGAAGGGCAGATTTCAAAAAGCAGAGAGAGCGAGGATTTTTTAGTAGCAGAATCCAAAGACAAAGTGGCTTAGGTGGGCCAGGAGATCCTGCAGTAAGACTTTGAACATGGATTGCAAATGGACCCAGTGAAGGAAAAAGCAGGAAGTATTAATATCTAGAGATGGCAAGGTCTGCACCCAGAGCTCATCACGCATGAACTCGGATCTTGAAGGATACAGAAGAAAGAAAGAAAGCAAGGCACATGGAAAAATAATGTGAACCAGATGAACCACTGACAGTTCTTTGGGGAACAGCTAAAGCACACGGAAGGAGCTTCTGTATATATATACACATACATACATATATATGTATTTTGCCACACTGAGAGGCAGTGAGATCTTAGTTCCTTGACCAGGGATCGAACGCACACTCCCTGCAGTGGAAGCGTGGAGTCCTAACCACTGGACCACCAGGGATGTCCCTTGTGTAGTTATTTTTGATGCAAGGAGCACTCTTCTGGGCTGACAGGGAAATGATAACCCTGGTGAAAAGAGAACAACACCATGTAATTCCTGTTTTGTTTCTGTCTTCTTTGTGAAGGAGCCTAATTTTTCATCTGGACTGGAATATTGATCAAAGGGGATTGCAGCCTGTAGTAGCAGGAGGAGACAGGATGGCAGCATCTAACTGGGTGGAATGAGTTGAGGTCCCCTCCACATCTGTCTGTCCTGCACGATGTAGGGGTGCCCCGACTCCACA
Source organism: Aepyceros melampus (assembly GCA_006408695.1). NCBI lineage: Eukaryota > Metazoa > Chordata > Mammalia > Artiodactyla > Bovidae > Aepyceros > Aepyceros melampus. Next base: position 35,996 of record SJXQ01008688.1, on the reverse strand, counting down.
GAGATCTCTGGGGAAGGGAAAGCTCCCCGGGGGATGAAGAAGAAGGGTGCCCTTCTTCACTCAGCACTGTGGACTTGACGTGTTCCTAACAGAACTCCCCAGGGGAAAGCTTGTGAGCGCATACATAGAAAAGGAAGCCCTGCTTTCTAGGATTCCTAAGAATAAATCATACCAGCCTAGCCTCATTTAGTTTTTGATAGGCTAACCAGAAGAATACCCTGGAGAGGGCTGTCTGGGTTCTGCAGGGCATTTGATGGAGATGCACATCCTATCTTGCCACAACATACAGAAGCGTGGGCTGAAGAGTGACGTCCAATTAGACGGACTTGTCGTCGGAAGGTGCCACTGGCCATCACAGTCCGCGTGGAGGAGAGGTGCGGGTGCCACCAGAGCTCTGTCTCCACTGACAGGCGGGCCAGCACAGACCCAAGGTCTTGGACGAGGCCGTTAACAGAACAGTGGTCGGGTGCATACATAACATGAAGGCAACTGACAGCGAAGATCCCCGAAGATCTCAAAAGACTGTGATGATGGGCTGAGTCGGGGAGAGACTGAGTTGCACAGTGAAGAACAGGATCTAAGGAATGGGATTGCATAGCCAGACGTGTGAACTAGACTTTGGGCTCAACCGGTCAAGAGCGTAGCATTGAGGGGCTCCCCCCAAAATAAGGGTCCACTTCAGTTCTGAGTGCCTTGCTTGATGAGAATGCCAACAACCTCAAGGGCTTTCAAAAGAACCCACCCAGAATGGCAAAATGATTCCAAAAGACAGAGAAGAGTAGCTGTTGCCCTATGGGGAAGGGATAGTATGCAAAGTATGGCGACTTTTTTTAAAAAATATTTATTTATTTGGCTGTGCTGGGTCTTAGTTGCAGCACGTGGAATCTAATTTCCTGATCAGGGATTGAACCCAGGCCCGCTGCTCTTGGAGCGCAGAGTCTTAGCCACTGGACCACGAGGGAATCCCTGGAGACTTTTCTTCAAGTATGTGGAGGCCCTGACTGAATGGGCGGATATGCAGGTCCCAGGACATGAGACCAGGTGACTTCTCAGGTGTTTTTAGGGGTCTAGGTTTCATCATAATACCAGAAAGAGAGGGAGGGAGGAAGGAGAGAGGAGGATGGCGGTCCGGATGTGAGTGTCGATGTGAACTTTGTTCAGTAAGTGGCAGCCACCTTCTCGTTTGGTTATAATGTACGTGCAGGAGGGGACATGTCAGATGTGGACACTGGGCACGATGCCGGGCCTGCGCCGCCACTGCTGCGTCACCAGCCAGAAACACCTGCTCCCCTAGAAGGTCCCTGGACCCCTCCCAGGCATTCCCTCTGCAAAAAGAACCACTTCGGCAGCTTTCATCCTGTGGATTTGCTGTGCTGAGCTTCAGACTCGGGTCCCAGTGGGACCATACAGTGTTCTGTCTCACATCCGGCTCCCCTGGCATGGCCAGCACGTGTGGGCGTCACTCATGGCAAAGCCAGCGATCATAGCTCCTTCACATTGCCCGGTGGGAGCCCCGCGCGTGGGTCTGAGGCTGCCTGCATGCCGCCTTCTCTTCCTGTCCGCCCTGTGCTGTGTCCACTTTTGTGAGTGCCCCAGTGGGTGTGAGATGACCGGGCAGATGGCTGAGGAGGTGACCCCCACCTCTGAGCCCAGGCCCCCATCTGCCTGCCCAGGTAACGTGCTCACATGCAAGACAGGAGACTCCAGGGGAAGGACTGGGGCAGGTGGCTGAGAGAAGGCACTGCCGGGTGAAGGGGCCTGAGCGGCCCAGGAGCTGCAGGCCCGCTGATGCCCTGGGGCAGGGTGTTGGGCAGTGTTTCCACCGGGACCGGCCACCGTGGTTGCTTCCTGAACTGCCCTGGAGACATGGAAAAGGCCGTTCACACCTTTGGCCAGATGCCCGATGGCCTTTCTGGGGAGTTCAGCTTCGGCAGGGCCCAGTTCCCGTCTGAAGGGGCTGCGTTGACCTGTGTGGTGGTCCTGGCACCCTCCTGACCCGTGCGGGCATGGGGCCTTTGCTGCCCCCAGAGCCCCAGCAGGCTGCCCCTCGCAGGAGTTGGGGGGAGAGGGGCTGGAGGCTGTGAAACTGAGTGCCTGCGTTCCACGTCTGACCGGGCTCTGCTGTCAGTTTGAAAAGTCATTTCCAAACCTCCCTGCGCCTTAGGCCCCTCCGTGTGCTGATCCAGCGTCCTGGTCTTGCAGCAGCCCGTGGGTGTGGAGGGGGCAGGCTGCTGAAGGGGCCTGGCCTGGTGTGAGTGCAGTGGGCTGAGCCAGTTGCCTTATATGACAGTAGCTGGGAAGGTTCCAGGGCTTTCTGCGTCCTCCTTTGTCCGCCTGTTTTGAGTTCCCGGGAGGCCTCCCGGGTGGGGTCAACCTCCAGAGCCGCAGGCCTCACCCCACTCCTGCCCCCGCCCCTGCTTGCGCCCTGCGCAGTTTGGGTGGTGTTTGGGGTGAGTCTTGGCTTTTCCTCCTCTGTCCAGTAACTTCTCAGTGTAAAACTGAAAACCGGTCCTGTCTCCCTCACTGTGTCCCAGTGGGAACTCAGAGGGCAGGGGACTGTGTTTAGAAGGCAGAGAAGGGCTGTGGGGATGAAAGACCGTAGGCAAGCAGGGAACGCCGCCCTCAGATGTAGGTTTCTTTCATCCATTCTCCCCCTCGTTGCCCTTTCTAGTCCTTTTCTCTTTATTTTTCACCCCCGGACAACAGCTCTGTCCGCCTCTTCCCTCCTGGAACCAGCCCTGGCTCTGCCTGCACCCCCATCCAGGGTCGGCCCCTCCCCTCCCGCTGTGGGCAAGAGCGCTCCCGAAGGCTCGGATTTGGGTTAATGAAGCCCAGATGCTGGACTTCTGACTCCCGCTGCAAGTTCGCCTTCTGGCAGCGGCTGGAGGGGCTGGAGGGTCCGTCTACCTCCCACTGTGCTCCGGCCCAGCTGCTGCCGGGAGGGGCTGGCGGGGAACAGCTGGAGAGCAGGTTCTGGCCGACAGTGCGGCGGTGGTGGGCGGAGCCCAAGGAGAGATGGGGTGGAGCTCCGGATGTGGGGCGGGGCCCTGCCTGCCTGCACCCGCAGGAGGCTGGTATGGGGGGCTCTTGCTTTCTGTCTCTTGGCGGAGTCCAGATGGGATTGCCTCTCCCCAGGACTCAGGTGGTCGGTGGAACACTGGCTCGCTCTGCAGAGGGAACCGGGGTCAGAGAGGGCCCCGCTCTGCCTAATGGCAGCTCTTCCCAGTCCGGGATGGCTGATCCCTCTCAGGGAGGCCAGATACAACACAAAGATCACATGGGAGGAACTCATGCTAAGGAATTATACCTTGTCTGTAGGATATTATTATTTCTTAAGACATTCAAATTTAAGTGGGCATCCTATATCATCCTGTAACTCTGGGAGATGGGGACAGGGAGGCCCACATGCTGCCAGTCCATGGGGTCGCAGAGTTGGACACCACTTAGCGACTGAAAGACAACCACTACCTATATTTTTATTGGCTAAACTGGGCAATCCTTACCCCACCCTCACCCCTGCCCAGCTGAACTTCTTTAAGTAATCGTTCTATCGAATTGCAGCATACAAACAGAACACCGACTGTAAGTGTGTGCTCAGCGAGTTTTCACAAGTCCAACACACGCATCACCCAGAAAGAAGCGAGGGGATTCCCCAGCGGTCCAGTGGTTAGGGCTCATCACTTTTCACTACTGGGCACAGGTTCAATCCCTGGTCGGGGAACTAAGATCCTGCAAGCCAGGTGGTGCGACCACAAAAAAAAAAAAAAAAAAAATGCGAACAGAGCCTGCCCCCCACCGAGGATAGCAGGATCCCCGTTTTTGTACTTAATCATACACGTGTAGTCTTTCGTAATGGCTTCTTCCGCACAGCGCTGTGAGGTCACCCATGCTGCTGGGTGGAATCCAGGCTCATCCGTGGTCGTTGAGCACTGCAGATGGAGTCCAGGCGTCTGTCCATTCGTGGACCGACATTGCACGTCTGCCTGTCTGTCTTTTCCTACGTCGTAATCTCTGTGCCAGGGAGGAGGACTGCTGGGTTGTGGGTGGGCACACACGCCTCTTCAGCTTGAGCAGGTCTTGCCCGGCAGGTGACCGAGCTGGGTGGTATGCATTTGTGTCCCAGCCAGCTATATGGGAGTGTCCCTGCTCTTTCTCATGTCTGCCCTTCTGGTATGGGCATTGCTGCCTGATGCTGTTTTTTGTTTTTTGTTTTAAATCAAGAGCTTCTTGCATTGTTGATTCCTCTGATTTTCTTGAATAAGAATATAAACAAGGTGCCTGCTTTAGGTACCACCTGCTCAGCCCCATGGGAAGTTGGAGGAGGCCATTCCCACCTCCGTTCCCCACCACCCAGGAGCTTCCCACCCCCACCACGTGAGGCCAGGGTGGGCACAGACCCTGGGGGAGTTGCAGGGGTGCCTTCAGCCCCGCTGAGGGGGCTCCAGGCTCAGTCCTGCCTCCCCCAAGTGCTTCTTTGGGGAGATGCCATTTCCGAGGGCTGCCTGCAGCCTGCCGTCCCCATCCCCATGCGCCACCCTTCTGTTCCTCCAGGGGTCCCTCCGGGATGGGGGCGGGGTGCCCGCGGGGTCGCTCCAGCAGAGTTGCTACTCCAGGGCGTGTCTCCTCTACGGAGCTGGTTCTGACCCAAGTGTTTTCCACCATGTTCCTTTGGTTTCCTCCAGCTCTAAGACCTCACCTTTGGTGATAGCTTTCTGTGGGAATTAGAGATTGTGCCACAGCAGAATCCATGTCAGGGGCTGACCTCTGCTGCCCGTGTGGGCCACAAATGTGTGGAAGTGTGAGGAAGATGTAACCCCCCACCCCTCCTCCCGTCGCCCCCTCCAGCCTCTCCTGGCCACTGCCACCCCCAGTCCCATCCTCTGATCTCTACTTCCCTCTTCTCTCTCCCTCTACTCACCCCAGCCTGCAGGGACCCATGAAAGCCAGAGCCCGACTGAGTCAGAGATCTCTCTTGGTAAATGTCACATTGCACTTGAAAATATGTGGGTTATTTTCACTTATCTCTTGATACTGATTTCTGATGTAATTCCACTGATAACAGACTATGATTGTAATACCTCTAGACCATGAAAATTTTGCACCGTGTTTTATGTCCCTGGATATGTTCCAGTATCTCCTATTTAATAATCTATGGGAACTTGAATAGAATTTGTATCCTACTTGTGTGAAAATTATGAAATTTTAATGCTATTGAATTGGTTCGTGGTGCTTTTCAGGTCTACCGTATCCTCCTACTTTTCTGTATATCCATTCTATTAATTTTTGAGAATTTGATACTGAAACTTCAATTAAAAGTCTTAGTCTACTTAAAAAATAATTCTAATACGTAGTGGTGGTGGTGGTGATTCAGTCACTGCTGTGTCTGACTCTTCGACCCCATAAACTGTAGCCCGCCAGGCTCCTCTGTCTGTGGAATTCTCCAGTCAAGAATACTGGAGTGTGTTGCCATTTTCTTGTCCAGGGGATCTTCCTCACCCAGGCATCAAACCCTAGTCACCTGTGTTGCAGGTGGATTCTTTACTACTGAACTACCAGGAAAGTCCCAATATATCGTGGCTGCTGCTGCTGCTGCTGCTAAGTCGCTTCAGTTGTGTCCAACTCTGTGCGACCCTATAGACAGCAGCCCACCAGGCTCCTCTGTCCACTGGATTCTCCAGGCAAGAAGGCTTGAGTGGGTTGCCATTTCCTTCTCCAAATATATCGTGGAGCTATGTGTAACTTTGTTGTGTATTTTCCAAGTCTCCTGTAAATGTGTTATCATATTTTCATAATTTAAAAGATAAAATAGAGGAAAAAAATCAGAGCCATAAACATTAGCATCTGAAATCCCCATTATAAGGCTTTACTCCAGAAGAGAACCGGTATCTGCTCCACCCTGAGGGAATCAGTCAGGACTGGCGCTAGACTTAGAAGCACAGCTCAGACTTGCTGAAGAAGTCTGAAGGGGACTTTATTGGCTGAGCTACCTGACCCACTGACTGCATAGGTCTGGGAGTTGGAGGATTCAGGCAGGGAGGGCTCTATCTCTACTTGCTTCATCCTGCCCCAGCCCCCCAGAGAGGCAGAGTGGCCACCAGTGACTATAGAAGCTCCTCCCAACAGATTAGTGGCCCTGCTGGAAGAGCACGCACTCTACTCGTCCCAGCCGAGACCCCAGAGCCCCCTCACAGTGGCTTGAACACGGGCTGATGGGCCAGGCTGGTTCACGTGCCCGCCTGGGAACCCAAATCTGGGCTGGGGGTGGGAGTGAGGGGACTCTCCAAAGAAAACTCACTGGATACTGGGTGGAAAAAAAACAACAAAATGTGGCCTCACCAGCCCCGGTCACCCACCTACCACCTTCCACGGGCTGAAAGATCTTAACGCTGGAAAGGAAAAAAAAGACGCTGGTCTGTACAGAAGTGGTTGAACAGTATCTCTGTGTAGCACAGACCTATAGAGAAAAAAAAAAAAAAAACTAAGAAGAAAAACACTACTGTGCTAGCCTCTGAAATCACCACCTTTTTTTCATTAATTATTTTCTTTTTGCTTATTTTTAATTTATTTTCTATTTGCTTTTATTTTATCTGGCATGTTTTTTATGACTTCTAAAATAAATCATAAATGCTGGAAACCAAAGGAGAAAGCTAAAATTCCCCAGACAGAGGGGCTCTTCCCTGCTCCCCTCTCGGTATGTATCCTACACTTCCTTGTCCACCGCCACACCTTAACCCCCACCCGCCCAGTAGGGCGCACGCCCTCAGTCTCTCGCCCTTTCTCCCGCAGGCAGCTTCGAGGCCAGCTCAGCCTCCTGGTCATGGCGCGGCTGCTGAAGCAGCAAGACAGGCTCCCTCTCTGGCAGGAGAAGGCCCAGGTAAGAGTTTCCCCCAGCGTCCTCTGGGGGCTGGGGGAGCCCGGCCAGCCCCTCCCGCCACTCTTCCTGAAGGTTGGGAGCCTCCGGCCAGGGGAGTTCAAGGTGGGTTTGCCTTTTCTGCTCACTTCTTGCATCTAACAGTCACTTTCTGCATGCCTACTCTGTGCCAGCCACTGAGGATAAAGCAATGAGCTGGAAGCAGCTATTGCTTTTTTTTAGAGCTGTAGTAAAATAAACATAACAAAATTTACCAGTTTAACTTTTTTTTTTACTACCTTAACAGTTTGTGTGTGTTATGTTAGTTATTCAGTTGTGTCCAGCTCTTTGTGTCCCATGGGCTGCAGCCCTGCCAGACTCCGTCCATGGATTTTCCAGGCAAGAATACTGGAGTGGGTTGCCATTCTCTTCTTCAGAAAATCTTCCCGACGCAGGGATCGAACCCAGCTCTCCTGCACTGCAGGCGGATTCTTTAACTGGCAGGGCCACCAAGGAATATTTATTCATTTGGCTGCACTGGGCCTTAGGTGCGGGTGCTGGATCTTTTTTTGTTTTTCCCAAAGTTTAAACCTTTTATTCTGTATTGGGGTGTAGCCAATTAACAATGTTATGGTAGTTTCAGGTAAACAGCAAAGGGACTCAGCCACACATACAGATGTTCCCATTCTCCCCCAACCTCCTCCCATCCAGGTCACCACATAACATTAAGCAGAGTTCCATGTGCTATACAGTGGATCCTTACTGGTTATCCATTTTAAATATAGCACTGTGTACAAATTCACCCCTAACTCCCTAACTGTCCCTTCCCCCAAGCAACTGCATGCAGCATCTTTAATTGCAGCATGCAGGATCTGGATCCCTGACTAGGAATTGAACCCAGGCCCTCTGCCTTGGGAGCTTTGAGTCTTAGCCACTTAGCACCAGGGAAGTCCCCATCTTAGCAGTTTTAAGTGCAGAGCGCTAACCATTCTGAAGGACCGCTGTCCATCTCCCAAACAGAAACCCTTAACCTGCTGGCCTCCGACTCCCATTCCCTCCTCCCCAGCCCCGGCGTCTATGACATTTTATAGGTGGGAGAACAACAAAGGTGAAAACGAATACGGCTATGAACATTGCCTGCTCTCTGGCCCTGCTGCCCCATGTCAGGCATGCTGGGCGCTATAGGGGAGGAAGGGTCGTCTTTCCTCTTCCCTCTTCTCTCCAGAAATCTCTGATTGCAACCTCCTTGCAGCTCAGAGAGCAGTAGTTTAGGGGCCCGGGAGGCAGTGTGGGTCACAACCAGCCCAGGATGTGTGGTGGGGGAGCCCTGGGGGGGAGTTAAGAATGCTCTCACCTGCTTCCAACCCCCGTCGTCTCCCTGGAACCCATAAGACTTGCCGGGGACAGCTGAGGGTCTAGCTCCACCGCGTGAGCCAGGCGAGGCAGTCCTAGGGAAAGGCTGCCTATAGTCACTGGAGGTGCACAAGGCAAGGCGGCAGCACCCCTTGGCCAGAGTGCTGAGAGAATGTTCTGGACCCTCCTGGGGTGGGGTGGCCTGAGAGACCACAGTCACAGTGCAGGAGCTCAGGAAGGTGACCAGTTGGGTGGGCTCTTCCAAGTGGGCCCTGGCTTTGCCCCGGCTGCCCCCCCTGCCCTTCACGCTTTTCCCCCAAGACTTAGAAGCTTGGCAGGAGCTCCTGGTCACTCCAGCTCCAGTTGAAGTGTCACCTCCTCCAGGAAGCCTTTCCTGACCACCCAACCCAAAGTGCCCTGGCATCAGAACCCTGTTTGAAAGTACTCATGGTGCTCACTGGGCTTCCCTGGCGGCTGAGCTGGTAAAGGATTTGCCTACAGGAGACCTGGGTTCCTTCCCTGGGTCGGGAAGATCCCCTGGAGAAGGGAATGGCAACCCGCTCCAGTATTCTTGCCTGGAGAGTCCCATGGACAGAGGAGCCTGGCGGACTACAGTCCACGGGGTCACAGAGAATCGGACACGACTGAGACTAAGCACACACAGCACATGATGCTCACCTCCTGAATTTTTTAAAAATGTGTTCAGGGTTTATGTTACACACAGAGAGACACACACAGACACACACACACCCAGCAGCAGCTCCCTGAGTGCAAGGACCAAAGTGCTCACTCTTGCTTGTCAGCTCCTAGCACAGTACCTGGCACACACAGGATCTCAGCACACACGCGTGGGCTGAGAGAACCCATGGCTGAGTTCCAGGGTGTTCAAGGGATGGTTCCCCAGGCAGAGAGCTTGGGAAGGACAGTGAGGAGTTGAGGGGTGGCCTTCACACAGGGCCTGATGACAGAGCCTCTGCAAGAAAGGACGGAGGGACCAGACAGGGGCAGGGCAGGCAGAGATGCGGTGGGAGCGTGACCAGTGGTCCCAGGAGGCCCCAGGCGATGGGGGCAGCCTAGTAGACGGCATCTCAGGGCAGCCTCTGAACTCTCCAGAGAAGCGAGAGCAGGTATGAGGCCAGAGTGTTGAGATCCGAAAAGGCAGGACCGGCTGCAGGTGGTGGGTGGGAGTAGCCACTTTCCAGCAGTACTTGGCAGCAACCAGGAAAACAGGCTGGCTAGAGCATCAGGGCCAGATCAAGGCTTGGGGTTCTGTTTTGATTTGTTTTTTGGCTGGAGCTTGTGCAGGGGAGAGTGTGGGGAGCGTGATGAAAGCTGGAGAGGGTGAGGAGAGTGGTGTGGGGGCAGCGCTGGGGGTCTGGGCCTGGAGGGGACCCGCAGGGGAGGCAGATGAGCAGGGCTGGCGGGGGCAGGAGGCATGCCTCCCCCAGGGAGAGCTGGCCTCAGCGCTCCCAGCCTTGCCCCTGTGGGTCCTAGCTCCAAGGCCGTCCTGCCACACCAGTCACCCACCTGCCCACATGCCCACCGTGCATTCGTGAAACCTCAGTGGTGCACCTCCTGTGTGCAGGCTTCGCACCCAGAGATGAGGCTTTGAGCAAGCCAGGCTGAGGACACAATGACTAATTCTGGCCCAGGCAGCCAAGTGGCTTCCAGAGACATCCTGAACCAGGTCTTGAAGGATGAGTCAGTGTCAGTGCTTGTGCAGAGGGGCAGAGACCATCAGCAGGCGGGCAGTGCAGCGCGTGCAGACCCACGCCAGACAAAAGGAGAAGACGGGTCGGCTGGGGTCTGCCTCAGCCATCCCTCCTGTGCGCTTCCCCGTCTGCCCTCCCTGCACGCCCAGGGCTGCTGCGTGGCCTCCTCCCAAGTCTCTGGGCTGCAAGCGCGCCCCTTTCCAGTCGGGCCTGTCTGACGGTTCCTTAGGAGACACGCCTTCAAAGGGTCACCTCAAGCCCAGAGCCACCCACGTCCCACCCACATGCCCCCTTTCCCCACTTCTCCTCAAAGCCCTGGCTGCCAGGGCTGCCCCGGCCCTCCTCACAGGCCAGCCTGGCCGCCCTCTACACATGGCTTTGTGCCCAGGGCACTCTTCCTTTCTACCCATCACATCCCAACCAGAGTGGTGGCTGTAGCATGCCACAGCTGAGCCCCGGTGCCCGTGCAGGACTCGCCTCTCGCGACAGCCTCAGGTGGCCAGGGCTGGCTCTCTTGCCCCGTTTTGCTACTGTGCAGTCGCTCAGTCATGTCCTGTGTCCCGCAGCCCCATGGACTGAGGCACACCAGGCTTCCCTGTCTTTCACCATCTACTGGACTGTGCTCAGATTCATGTCTGTTGAGTCAGTGATGCCATCCACATTTACAGATAGGGAAACGGAGGCAGGTTTACAACTAGGAAATTTCTCAGGGTCACAAGGTGAGAGAACCGTGAAGCTAGGATGCAAAACCCAGGTGCCCTGACTCCAGAGTCTGTGCCCTGGACTCCAGAGTCTGTGCCGTCTCAGCTTGCCCAGCCCCTCCCTCCTCGGCTCCCATTGTGGGGACAGCCTGAATCATACCTGCTGCTTCATGCCGATGTGGCCAGCTGGTGCCTTGAACTTTGGTCCCAGACGGCAGACAAGAGGACAAGGGCCAGCCCTCCCGCTGCCTTCATCCATATATATAGGCTTGATTTTTGTCGTTGTTGTTTAGTCGCTAAGTCATGTCTAACTCTCTTGTGACCTCCATGGACTGTAGCCCTGCAGGCTTCTCTGTCCATGGGATTTCCCAGGCAAGAATACTGGAGTGGGTTGCCATTTCCTCCTTCAAGGGATCTTCCCAACCCAGGGATCGAATCTTACTTGCTAGGTAAACCTTAGCAGTTGATTGACCATGAAGGGCAGTTCAGGGGGTGAGAACTGGCTCACCAGAGGAGAGGATCTGGGGTGAGTGCCCAGGCAGGGGCTTTCGGGGCATTGCTGGGCAGGAGGAGCCCCCGGTGCCTGGATGGGTTGCGTTTCTGTCTGAGGCTGCAGCCTAAGGCCACAGGAGCAGAGGCAGGTGCTGGAAAACTGAATCTGAGGGACAGGACTTCTGTAGGGGCCAGAATGCACCAGCCCCAAGGCCTGCATCTCTAGGAGAGTCTTAAGATCAAACTGCTGCTTTCTTGTTGTTCCTGCGAATCCTGAGAACATCCCAGAAACAGCAGGGTTTGGACCCCAGGCACCAGTGTGCTTCAGACACAGCTCAGGGCATGGAAGACATCCCTGAACAGAGCTCAGTCCCTCCCTCCTAGAACTCAGTGGGAGACAGACACAGGCACCAAGAGAGAAGCAAATCTTTGGCATTCCAGATGGTGCTAAGTGCTGTGGAGAAAAATAAAGCCCGATAAAGAGAAGAAGGGAGTGTTGGGAGAAGACGCTGCTTGATAGTAGTGAACAGAGAAGGGGACATCTGAGCACAGACCTGAAGAAGTCACACAGGTTTCTCGGGGGAAAGACATTCCAGGCAGAGGGAACAGCATGTGTAAAGGCACTGGCAGACAAAGGCCTCTTAGGTTAGAGAAAAAGTAAGGCCAGTGTGGCTGGAGCAGAGGCTGAGAGTGGAGTAAGAGGCGGTGAGGCCAGAGGGGAAAGTGAGAACTCAGGAGAGAGCTTGACCGCCATGCCGAAGTGGAGAGCCGCTGGAAGGTGTTGATAACAGGAGAGACATAACTTGATTCATAAAAGTCTTTTACAGTTACACTGGCTGCTGCATTGAGACTAGACTGTTAGGGGCGGGGTGTATGCATGCTGAGTCACTCCAGTCATGTCCAACTCCATGTCACTACATGGACTGTAGCCCGCCAGGCTCCTCTGTCCGTGGGATTCTCCAGGCAAGAATACTGGAGTGAGTTGCCATGCTCTCCTCCAGGGGATCTTCCAGACCCAGGGATGGAACCTGCATCTCTTTTGTCTCTTGAATTGGCAGGTGGGTTCTTTACCACTAGCGTCCTTAGGGTAGGGTAGAAGAAGACAGTTGCAGTAATCCTGGTAAGAGCTGTTGGTGATGTGGCCTGGGGAGGTGGTGACGGAGGTGGTGAGCAGTGGTTAGGTTCTTGGTGCATTTCCCAAGTACAGCCAGCAGGAAGTAGAATGTAAGAGAAAGGAGACGTGAGGGCTACAGAACCTGTGCATCTGGCAGGATGGAGAAGCCCTTTACTAAGACAGGCAAGACACAGGCAGAACAGATTTGAAGAGAAATCAGGAGTTTCTTTCTTATCCCAGGCCACCTCTTGCAACACCATGAGTCTCTTTTGTCAAGCCATGCCTTCTAGTCTGGAGTTTGGAAAGTACAGGCTTCAAATGGCTGAAATAAGGGGGACAAAGAGTTACATCTACTGTGGGAAGATCAGCTGCGGACCTGGCCTGCTGTTCATTTGTTCATTCATTTAGCAAATACGTATTAGGCATACACAGTAGCCCCTGCTATCCCCGGGAGATACAGTTCAGGCTGCTTGTGGGCACCTGACTGAGCCAGGTCATAGTTGCAGCATGCAAACTCTGACTTGTGGCGTGTGGGATCTAGTTCCCTGACCTGGGATCGAACCCCACGCCCCTTGGATTGAGAACCCCGTCTTAGCCACTGGACCCCTAGGGAAGTCCCACAAATTGTTTATTTCTGGAATTTTCCATTTAACATTTTCAGATCTTGGTTGACCATGGGTATCTGAAACCATGGAGAGTGAAACTTTGGATAAGGGGGCACAGCTGTGCCAGGCGCCATTGCTATATGAGGCTCTGGGAACACTGCAGGGACCACCCCTGCCCTCATGGAGCTGACATTCTAGTAGGGGCAGGCGAGCAGATGATAATAAACATAGCAAACAAGTAAATGGCGTCACATATCAGAAGGTGCTAGTTCAGTTCAGCCCCTCAGTCTTTTTGCGACCCCATGGACTGCAGCACACGAGGCTTCCCTGTCCATTACCAACTCCCACAGCTTACTCAAACTCATGTCCATTGAGTCCGTGATGCCATCCAACTGTCGCATCCTCTGTCATGCCCTTCTGCTCCCGCCTTCAATCTTTCCCAGCATCAAGGTCTTTTCAAATGAGTCAGTTTTTCACATCAGGTGATTCAAAGTATTGGAGTTTCAGCTTCAGCATCAGTCCTTCTGATGAGTATTTAGGACTGATTCCTTTAGGATGGACTGGTTGGACCTCCTTGCAGTCCAAGGGACTCTCAAGAGTCTTCTCCAACACCACAGTTCAAAAGCATCAATTCTTGGATGCTCAGCTTTCTTTGTAGTCCAACTCTCACACCTGTACATGACTACTGGAGAAACCATAGCTTTGACTAGATGGATCTTTGTTGGCAAAGTAATGTCTCTGCTTTTTAACATGCTGTCTAGGTTGGTCATCGGAGAAGGCAATGGCAACCCACTCCAGTACTCTTGCCTAGCAAATCCCATGGACAGAGGAGCCTGGTGGGCTGCAGTCCGTGGGGTCGCTAGCAGTCAGACACAACTGATGACTTCACTTTCACGTTTCACTTTCATGCACTGGAGAAGGAAATGGCAACCCACTCCAGTGTTCTTGCCTGGAGAATCCCAGGGACGGGGAAGCCTCATGGGCTGCCGTCTGTGGGATTGCACAGAGTCAGACACAACTGAAGCCTCTTAGCAGCAGCAGCAGCAGCAGGTTGGTCATAACTTTTCTTCCAAGGAGTAAGCGTCTTTTAATTTCATGGCTACAGTCATCATCTGCGGTGATTTTGGAGCCCCCCAAAAATAGTCTGACACTGTTTCCATTGTTTCTCCATCTATTTGCCATGATGTTAGTTTTCTGAATGTTGAGTTTTAAGCCACGTTTTTCACTCTCCTCTTTCACTTTCATCAAGAGGCTTTTTAGTTCCTCTTCACTTTCTGCCATAAGGGTTATGGCATCTGCATATCTGAGGTTACTGATATTTCTCCCAGCAGTCTTGATTCCAGCTTGTGCTTCATCCAGTCCAGCATTTCTCATGATGTACTCTGCATGTAAGTTAAATAAGCAGGGTGACAATATGCAGCCTTGATGTACTCCTTTCCCGATTTGGAGCCAGTCCACTGTTCCATGTCCAGTTCTAACTGTTGCTTCTTGACCTGCATACAGGTTCCTCAGGAGGCAGGTCAGGTGGTCTGGTATTCCCATCTCTTTCAGAATTTTCGACAGTTTATGTGATCCACACAATCAAAGGCTTTGGCATAGTCAATAAAGCAGAAATAGATGTTTTTCTGGAACTCTCTCACTTTTTCGAAGATCCTACGGATGTTGGCAATTTGATCTCTGATTCCTCTGCCTTTTCTAAATCCCGCTTGAACATCTGGAAGTTCACGGTTCACATACTGCTGAAGCCTGGCTTGAAGAATTTTGAGCATTACATTGCTAGCATGTGAGATGAGTGCAACTGTGCGGTAGTTTGAGCATTCTTTGACATTGCCTTTCTTTGGGATTGGAATGAAAAATGACCTTTTCTAGTCCTGTGGCCACTGCTGAGTTTTCCAAATTTGCTGGCATATTGAGTGCAGCGCTTTCAAAGCATCATCTTCTAGGATTTGAAGTAGCTCAACTGGAATTCCATCACCTCCACTATTTTTGTTAATAGTGATGCTTCCTAAGGCTCACTTGACTTCACACTCCAAGATGTCTGGCTCTAGGTGAGTGATCACACTATCATGATTATCTGAGTTGTGAAGATCTTTTTTGTATAGTTCTGTGTATTCTTGCCACCTCTTCTTCATATCTTCTGCTTCTGCTGCTGCTGCTAAGTTGCTTCAGTCATGTCCGACTCTGTGCGACCCCATAGACAAGAGCCCACCAGGCTCCCCCATCCCTGGGATTCTCCACACAAGAACACTGGAGTGGGTTGCCATTGCCTTCTCCCCTGTGCAGCAGCAGCAGGTTGGTCATAACTTTTCTTCCAAGGAGTAAGCGTCTTTTAATTTCATGGCTACAGTCATCATCTGCGGTGATTTTGGAGCCCCCCAAAAATAGTCTGACACTGTTTCCATTGTTTCTCCATCTATTTGCCATGATGTTAGTTTTCTGAATGTTGAGTTTTAAGCCACGTTTTTCACTCTCCTCTTTCACTTTCATCAAGAGGCTTTTTAGTTCCTCTTCACTTTCTGCCATAAGGGTTATGGCATCTGCATATCTGAGGTTACTGATATTTCTCCCAGCAGTCTTGATTCCAGCTTGTGCTTCATCCAGTCCAGCATTTCTCATGATGTACTCTGCATATAAGTTAAATAAGCAGGGTGACAATATGCAGCCTTGATGTACTCCTTTCCCGATTTGGAGCCAGTCCACTGTTCCATGTCCAGTTCTAACTGTTGCTTCTTGACCTGCATACAGGTTCCTCAGGAGGCAGGTCAGGTGGTCTGGTATTCCCATCTCTTTCAGAATTTTCGACAGTTTATTGTGATCCACACAATCAAAGGCTTTGGCATAGTCAATAAAGCAGAAATAGATGTTTTTCTGGAACTCTCTCACTTTTTCGAAGATCCTACGGATGTTGGCAATTTGATCTCTGATTCCTCTGCCTTTTCTAAATCCCGCTTGAACATCTGGAAGTTCACGGTTCACATACTGCTGAAGCCTGGCTTGAAGAATTTTGAGCATTACATTGCTAGCATGTGAGATGAGTGCAACTGTGCGGTAGTTTGAGCATTCTTTGACATTGCCTTTCTTTGGGATTGGAATGAAAAATGACCTTTTCTAGTCCTGTGGCCACTGCTGAGTTTTCCAAATTTGCTGGCATATTGAGTGCAGCGCTTTCAAAGCATCATCTTTTAGGATTTGAAGTAGCTCAACTGGAATTCCATCACCTCCACTATTTTTGTTAATAGTGATGCTTCCTAAGGCTCACTTGACTTCACACTCCAAGATGTCTGGCTCTAGGTGAGTGATCACACTATCATGATTATCTGAGTTGTGAAGATCTTTTTTGTATAGTTCTGTGTATTCTTGCCACCTCTTCTTCATATCTTCTGCTTCTGCTGCTGCTGCTAAGTTGCTTCAGTCATGTCCGACTCTGTGCGACCCCATAGACAAGAGCCCACCAGGCTCCCCCATCCCTGGGATTCTCCACACAAGAACACTGGAGTGGGTTGCCATTGCCTTCTCCCCTGCTTCTGTTAGGTCCATACCATTTCTGTCCTTTATTGTGCCCATCTTCACATGAAATGGTCCCTCAGTATCTCTAATTTTCTTGAAGAGATCTCTAGTCTTTCCCATTCGATTGTTTTCCTCTATTTCTTTGGTTGATGACTGAGGAAGGCTTTCTTATCTCTCCTTGCTGTTCTTTGGAACTCTGCATTCAAATGGGTATATCTTTCCTTTTCTCCATTGCCTTTTGCTTCTCTTCTTTTCACAGCTGAGACCTCCTCAGACAGCCATTTTGCCTTTTTGCATTTCTTTTCTTGGGAATGATCTTTATCACTGCCTCCTGTCCAGTGTCAGAGGGTGCTAACTGCTTGGAAAACAAAAGTCATGCCTGGAAGGGGATTAGCAAGTGCAGGTGCTATGGGCCCGCAGGATAGACAGGAGGCGGAGGCAGCAGAAGGCTGGAAGAAGGTAGGGGCAGCCATGCGGTGTTGAGTCAGAAGGTCCAGGCAGGGCACAGCCTCCAGGGAACAGTAGGGGCACCTTGGGCCTTGCAGATGCTTACGTTACTGACTAGAGGATTTTTGCAGAAACTAGTTCCTGTGGCCTTAGCTTCTGATAAGTGAATACTGATACTTTTGCAGCTCTTAAAGGTCGAGTATCAACAGACATGTGAATATGTTTCTGGTCAATAATGTGTTCAGGTCCTGGCCTTCTCCACTGAGCCAACAGAAGCAGCTGCCAGGGTCTGAGCACAGGAGTGACCGCTGTGTGGACAGTTGCCTGGCTGGGAACCATCTGCCGCTTCTGGACAGATGAACCACCGAGGCCAGTGGAGGCCTGCCTTTTTGGGTGATAGTTTGCTTCTTGCCCGGGGACGTCTTTCCTGAAGGGCTGACTGTTTGCAGAGACATCTCCCAGCAATAGGGGTGGAGCGGGGATACGTGCTGGTCAGAGCCTGGCCCTGCCGGGGACCCGCGCGGCCCAAATAAGTCCTCATCCCAGAGAAGGGTGTGTCTGCTGGAGAGGGAATGGCTGGGGCTGCCAGAGCTTGGAACAAAAGAGAATAAGCAATCAGAAGGCAGCAGCTTGCCACGCTGAGCAGAGCGAAGCTGTTTTCCTGGAGTGAGAGGAAAAACGTGGGAGCAGCCAGCCCGCTGCCCTGTGGGCCCCTGTCTGCCCCGCCCCTGCGCAGTGTCCGGGCCGGGGCGGAGCTGCCCGCCGGAGGGCTGCTTCTGGGGCTGTGGGCTGCTGAGCTCGCCCTGTATGTGCACAGCTGTGAGCCTGGAGCAGGCAGGACTGTTGCGGAAACTAGCCGCAGACTTGGAAGGCCCGAGCAAGGCAGCACAGCCCTGGTTTTGGTGAGAATCCAGATGGTGCCTGTCTTCGCCCAGAACCTTCCCGCTCTGTCTCCCTGCTGCCCACTCTCCCTTTCTGCAGGGATCAGACGCTCAGCCAAGAAGCCCTGGCCGCCTTCCAGCAGCCAAGGGCCCCGGGCCTGACTCCTAGCCCTCACCCAGCCCAGCTGCTCCTGTGGGCTGTCTCAGCCCGTGACTGGCCGAGGTGCTGAGCAGGTGTCTGTGGCTGAGCTGGGGAGGAAGCCAGGTGTGCCGGGCAGGGCTGTGATCAGGCGGGAGCTGGCCCAGGGCTTAGCCCTCGCCCTTTGGGCCAGCCTACGCCTGCTACATCTGAAGAGATGGCGCCTTTGTGAACCTCCCTGGGCCCGCACCTTCATTCTGGGTCCTCCCTCCCCAGGGCTATAGGCAGCCCTATAGGGGCAGGGCTATAGGGGCCCCTCAGAGGGGCCCAAGACTTAGAGCCTGCCTGCCTTCTGGAGCCCCAGCCTTCAGTCAGCCCTGGGGCAGCTGGTTGTCCTTGCTGGGACCTAGTCGAGACTGCCGAGAGCAGGTGCAAGGGCTGGGCAGGAAGGGCGGCCTGCTGCAGACCCCTGACTTACAAGGCTGCGTGTGCCCACGTTCACAGAGGGTGGGCGGTTTAGGTGCAGGGTGGGGTGGCTAGCGGGCACAGTGTCATAATAAACCAAAGGGCACCGTGTGGACCTCCTGGGGAATCCCATTCCAACAAAACAGCTGCGTTGCGGACATTATGGAGATGATCAGAGAAACCCAAGCACAGGTGTGGGGTCGTGTAAGGAATGCTTGTTAGTTGTGTTGGGAAAGAGAATAATGTGATTAGTTCACAGGAGAAAAAAATCCTTATCCTTTTCTGTTAGAAGACCTTTGTGGGTAAAACGATCTGAGGTTTAGATTTGCTTTCAAATTCTCTGGAAGGAAAAAGGTTGGAGGGGTTGGGGAGGATGTGATGAATGCAGTCATCATTCACATTCAGACATGGGCTTGGGGGCAGTTCTCAGCCTCTCTTCTTTCAAGAGCATTGAAAAACCCTGTGTTGTTGTTCAGCTTCTAACTCATGTCCTAGCGACCCCATGGACTGCAGCACGCCAGGCTTCCCTGTCCATCACCAACTCCCAGAGCTTACTCAAACTCATGTCCATCGAGTCAGTGATGCCATCCAATCACCTCATCCTCCGTCGTCCCCTTCTCTTGCCTTCGATCTTTCCCAGCATTGGGGTCTTTTCCAGTCAGCTCTTTGCATCAGGAGGCCAAAGTATTGATGCTTCAGCACTAGTCTTTTCAATGAATATTGAGTTGATTCCTGTAGGATTGACAAGCCCCATAGTAACCAGTGGGCTTGAGCAGCAGCAGCTCAGAGTTGGGAAGGTCCTGTCCAGCGGCAGAGTAGACCCTCTTTCTGGTCTTGCTTCTTCTAAACCCTGAGTGTCTGCTCAGTCCCAGGATGTGGATTAAAGCATGTAAGTCCTCATTCACTTGTTGAAAGCAGCAGTCCCCAACCCTTTTGGCACCAGGAACCAGTTTTGTGGAAGACAGTTTTTCCATGGACTGGTTGGGTTGTGGGGATGGGGGGTGGGGATGACTTGAATGCATTACATTTATTATGCGCTTTATTTCTATTATTACATCAGCGCCACCTCGGATCATCAGACATTAGATCCCAGAGGTTGGTGCCCCCTGGTCTCAAGGATGCTCACCCTGTGCCAGGCCCTATGAGCACATGAGCCTCCTTCCCCAGGAAGAATGGGGGAGCTTGTCTCCACTCCACAGCTGGGGACAGGCTCCAAGAGGCCACACGGCTCCCAAGGGGGAGGAGCCAGCGGCCTGCCTCCAGAGCCCATACTCCTGCCACCGGAGCATCCCAGCCGCGCAGTCAGTCCCGAAGCGCCCCAAGCACTTGTGAGTGACGGCCCCCTTTCTCCTCCCCAGCTGTCCTCGCTCTGCCAGTGGCCCCGGGCCTGACTCCTAGCCCTCACCCAGCCCAGCTGCTCCTGTGGGCTGTCTCAGCCCGTGACTGGCCGAGGTGCTGAGCAGGTGTCTGTGGCTGAGCTGGGGAGGAAGCCAGGTGTGCCGGGCAGGGCTGTGATCAGGCGGGAGCTGGCCCAGGGCTTAGCCCTCGCCCTTTGGGCCAGCCTACGCCTGCTACATCTGAAGAGATGGCGCCTTTGTGAACCTCCCTGGGCCCGCACCTTCATTCTGGGTCCTCCCTCCCCAGGGCTATAGGCAGCCCTATAGGGGCAGGGCTATAGGGGCCCCTCAGAGGGGCCCAAGACTTAGAGCCTGCCTGCCTTCTGGAGCCCCAGCCTTCAGTCAGCCCTGGGGCAGCTGGTTGTCCTTGCTGGGACCTAGTCGAGACTGCCGAGAGCAGGTGCAAGGGCTGGGCAGGAAGGGTGGCCTGCTGCAGACCCCTGACTTACAAGGCTGCGTGTGCCCACGTTCACAGAGGGTGGGCGGTTTAGGTGCAGGGTGGGGTGGCTAGCGGGCACAGTGTCATAATAAACCAAAGGGCACCGTGTGGACCTCCTGGGGAATCCCATTCCAACAAAACAGCTGCGTTGCGGACATTATGGAGATGATCAGAGAAACCCAAGCACAGGTGTGGGGTCGTGTAAGGAATGCTTGTTAGTTGTGTTGGGAAGAGAATAATGTGATTACTTCACAAGGAGAAAAAAATCCTTATCCTTTTCTGTTAGAAGATCTTTGTGGGTAAAACGATCTGAGGTTTAGATTTGCTTTCAAATTCTCTGGAAGGAAAAAGGTTGGAGGGGTTGGGGAGGATGTGATGAATGCAGTCATCATTCACATTCAGACATGGGCTTGGGGGCAGTTCTCAGCCTCTCTTCTTTCAAGAGCATTGAAAAACCCTGTGTTGTTGTTCAGCTTCTAACTCATGTCCTAGCGACCCCATGGACTGCAGCACGCCAGGCTTCCCTGTCCATCACCAACTCCCAGAGCTTACTCAAACTCATGTCCATCGAGTCAGTGATGCCATCCAATCACCTCATCCTCCGTCGTCCCCTTCTCTTGCCTTCGATCTTTCCCAGCATTGGGGTCTTTTCCAGTCAGCTCTTTGCATCAGGAGGCCAAAGTATTGATGCTTCAGCACTAGTCTTTTCAATGAATATTGAGTTGATTCCTGTAGGATTGACAAGCCCCATAGTAACCAGTGGGCTTGAGCAGCAGCAGCTCAGAGTTGGGAAGGTCCTGTCCAGCGGCAGAGTAGACCCTCTTTCTGGTCTTGCTTCTTCTAAACCCTGAGTGTCTGCTCAGTCCCAGGATGTGGATTAAAGCATGTAAGTCCTCATTCACTTGTTGAAAGCAGCAGTCCCCAACCCTTTTGGCACCAGGAACCAGTTTTGTGGAAGACAGTTTTTCCATGGACTGGTTGGGTTGTGGGGGTGGGGGGTGGGGATGACTTGAATGCATTACATTTATTATGCGCTTTATTTCTATTATTACATCAGCGCCACCTCGGATCATCAGACATTAGATCCCAGAGGTTGGTGCCCCCTGGTCTCAAGGATGCTCACCCTGTGCCAGGCCCTATGAGCACATGAGCCTCCTTCCCCAGGAAGAATGGGGGAGCTTGTCTCCACTCCACAGCTGGGGACAGGCTCCAAGAGGCCACACGGCTCCCAAGGGGGAGGAGCCAGCGGCCTGCCTCCAGAGCCCATACTCCTGCCAGCCGGAGCATCCCAGCCGCGCAGTCAGTCCCGAAGCGCCCCAAGCACTTGTGAGTGACGGCCCCCTTTCTCCTCCCCAGCTGTCCTCGCTCTGCCAGCTCCTGAGCCTCATGAGGCCGTCATCCCTGAGGCAGTACCTGGGCCCTGAGACCGTGCTGCCTGCCAGGAGCAACAGCCAAAAGCCAGTGCCCAGCTCGACCACAAGGTGAGCACCCAGCCCCTGCCTGCCTTCACCAGGGTGCCACCCCAGGGATGGCAGGGCTGTCCACACGGCACAGCCTCAGGGGCTTAAGGCTGCCATTCCCAAAACCCCTGCCACACAGGACCACGCCCGGCCAGCTGCTCCTGCCCACCTCCACAGAGCCTGTCCCTGGCGCCCCTCACAGAGGTGGCACACTGTGGGCACAGGCACGCAGGCTTGTGAGTTTTGCTGCGTCCTTTGCAGCCTGGCATGGCTTTGCTGGAGAGGACACAGGAACTGAATTGCTGGTGAGGGGAGTGGGATGGAAAGGAGTGCCGGAGACAGCAGCACAGGGAACATTCTCACACGCGAAGCCGCCTGTTTCTGGCGATCAGAGCCGCGTCTAGCTCCCTGTTCCTGTTTGCTGTGGTCCTCACTAAAGCTTTTCCAGTTCGTCCGAAGTGGCTTCCCAGACCTCACTCGGCTTGCCTGAAAATCATGCTTGGAGGGAGTCAGGAGCAACAAGGAGCCCCAGAGCCTGCAGGTCATGGGGCTTGGAGTTGACAGGCCTGTGGCCTCTGGGGTGAGGGTGACTGTGTAGGGCCTTCAGGCTTGGATTCCCAAGCTGGGCTCCCTCAATGAGCGCCCCGTCCCTCCACCCCTGGGGAATGGGGGATGAAGCATGCAGATAGGCATCTTCCTGATTTCGGAAGGTGGTTAATTCCAAAAGCTCTCCTGGAGGTTGGATGTTAACGATCAGGAGGCCAGCCTTTGGGCATCATTCTGCAAATCAGATAAGTGGAGTAATTACTTAATGAACACAAATGAACTATTAAGAAGATGCGATCACCCCCAGGTGTACACTCCTCTCCTGGAGCACGGAGGGAAGGTTCTCAGCTGAGCCTGGCGGGAGCATGCTTCTGAGGCTGCCGCCTCCCAGAAGAGCCTGTCTTCTTTCCGGTCCCTTTCCCCTGAATCTGGAGCCTGTTATGGAGACTGAGTTGGTTGTTCAGGGATGAGGGGTGCGGGGCTCGAAACACAGGTAGGGTCAGCCCTTGGGGATGGTACGTCTGAGCAGAACACAAGTGGGCAGGCCCCAGGCTGGGCTAGAGAAAGGGAAAAAGTGACAGGAAGAAGTGAAGGTTGAGAAAGGAGAGTGGAAGCTTGTGCCTGGTATGGCCAAGGACCTTGGGGCCACCCCTGGGCCTCACCTGCCTCACAGAGGTGGTGTCCTTGCCTGGCCAGAGGGTGCCATTTGGCTCATTGCATTCCAGAGTCCATCTGGTAGGAGATGTCCCTTCAAAAGCCTGGGAAGAGAGGGGAATAGCGGGCTCAGGGTATCCTTTTATACTTGAGGATTGTTTTCATGCATGTAATCCTGGTGGCTCAGATGGGAAAGTCTGTCTGCAATGAAGGAGACCTGGGTTCGACCCCTGGGTCAGGAAGATCAGCTGGGGAACAGCTACCCACTCCAGTATTCTTGCCTGGAGAATCCCATGGACAGTAGAGCCTGGCGGGCTACAGTCCACGGGGTCGCAGAATGTTGGACGTGGCTGAGCATCTAACACACTCACGCGTGAAGGGTGCTGTGAAGTGTCCCCTTGGTCGGCTGCCATATTGAAAATGACCATGTGGCTGGGAAACACGGGGGGCAGGCATGTCTCGGCCAGGTGCCCCACACATGTAGGGGTGTGCTGGTCTAGGGAGGCCAAGGCAGCTCTTGCATGCCTCTGTTGCAGCTCGAGCCCATGGGATTGATCCTGGCCCAAGAGGTGGGGAGCCTACACCAGAGGAGGGGCAGGGCTGGTGGGGGGACACGGGGGTCTGCACAGCAATGGGAAGCATCCTGTTGCCCTGGGCCGGGGACTGTTCTGACTGGGAGGGGCTAGGTGGGGCAGGTGACTGGACTCCCGTCGCCCAGCCCCACTCCCCACTCAGCTGACTGACTCCTCGTTAGGCCCCAGTGTGTTTCATCTTCAAAGGCGACCAGGCTGCTCACCAGCCAAAAGAAGCAGTGGCGCCACCGCCCTATTTTACAGGGAGTGGTGGTCGGGCTCGCTGAGCTTCTATCCGCAGAGCTCAGAGTCTCTGCCTTCTTTCTCTCTGGGGTGCAGAGGGGAAACTAAGGCCAGAGTGAGGCTGGCCCAAGGCAACCAGCCTGGAGAAAAGGGGGACAAGCCCTTCCCAGCGCTGGGCCCCATCCCCTGGGCTCCCACTCCCTCCTGTCTAGGAGATTTCCTGCCCAAGACTGCCGGGTCACAGCCCTTCTCCAGCGCTGCAGATAAACACTTGTGCCAGCCTCCATCCCACCTCCCCCAGCCTGTCTCTGCCTGGGGCCTTGGCCCAGCTCCTGCTTCCCCTGGGAAGCTCCTTCCCGAGAGACTGGGTGCTCAGATGCCCATGGCATGACTCTCTCTCCTCCCTGATTCCCTGGCTTTGCAGTTGTCCTTTGACTTGTCTGTCTCCCCGGCTAGACTATGGGCACAGCTGCTGTGCCAGCATCGCCTGCTATGTTTGGCACTAGATGATGGAATGAGTGAAGAAGTGAATGAATGCAGTTGTAAGTCTCCCTGTCTGAACCGTCTTCTTCCACCCCCTCTGGGCCCCCCACCCCTCTGCTGGAAAGCGCCCTCCCTCTGCATACCCTCCACCCTCAGACCAGCCTTTACCCGCAGGGCCCCTTGTCTTCTAATGTCCTCGTTTCATTAAGGCTACAAGAGTTGATGGCCTGGGCTGCTTCTGTGGGAGGCCCTTGACTTCAGAAGTGTCACCAGCTTATGAGAAAACCAATCACAGCCACTGTTTGCAATTATAAGCTAGTAAGATTCCTACCCAGGGCTTCCCAGGTGGTTCAGTGGGTAAAGAACCCACCTAGCAATGGAGGAGACACAGGGGACACGAGTTTGATCCCTGGGTTGGGTAGCCCATGGAATAAAAAATGGCAGCCCACTCCAGTATTCTTGCCTGGAGAATCCCAGGGACAGAGGAGGCAGGCGGGCTACTGTCCGTAGGGTCACAACGAATTGGACAGGACTGAGCGACTTAGCTGATTAACAGTGTTGGGATCATTTCAGGTGCACAGCAGAGCAGCTCACCCTCACACATACATCTGTCCACTCTCCCCCGTCCAGGCCGCCACATAACATGGAGCAGTGCCCTGTGCTGCACATAGATCCTTGGTGGTTATCCGTTTTAAACAGAGCAGTGTGTACATGTCCATCCCTAAGTATCCTTCCCCCATCCTTCCCCACCGGCGACCGTAAGTTCACTAAGTCTGAGTCTGATTCTGTTTTGTGAGTTCATTTGCATCATCTCTCTGTAGATTCCACATATCAGTGATGTCATACGATATTTAAAGTGCCTTTGGATAAAGAAGTTGCTCAGCCCCTGGGTGCTTTTGGTGCGGGAGGGGGGCGGGCTGGGCTTGCCTGGTTTGAGAAGGCAGGGTCTCCCAGAGAAGGACCGTTGAGGTCAAAGTGATGATCTGGGCCCTGCATGGGCCGGGCCCTGTGTGTCTGCGGGGTGGGAGAGGGTGTCTCAGTGCTGGTGTGTGCTCTGGAGTTGCCCTCCAGGTGCTTCCCTCTGGTCCACGGGCACCAATTCAACAAGCGGCCTCCATGTGTGTGAGGCTGTCCTTTCGGCTTCTGTGCAGAGAGACTTCACGTACCTGGACTCAGAGCAACCAGCTCAGCCGTGCAGCTCAGCAGCAAGGGTTTCCTGGGGCTTTCTGTTTTCCTGTAGCTGGCATGTGTAGACCGTGTTTGGCCAGACTGGCTGACTCGCTTTACCCAGATGGCGATGCTCTGGCCATGTGAAGCCTCCGCTACGCGCGATGTTCCTATTGATGGCGCTCCCCTGCCCTCTCTAGCTTCTCCCCAGGGCTGTCTTCTGCATCAATGCTACCATGAAGGAATCTGGGCTTCTGTTTTTCCCCTAGGGATCTGGAAAGTCTATAGACCCAAGAGGGCTTCCCAGGCGGCACTGGTGGTAAAGAACCTGCCTGCCAGTGCAAGAGAAGCAAGAGACGCAGGTTCGATCCCCTGGAGGAGGGCGTGGCAGCCCACTCCAGACTCTTGCCTGAGAATCCCATGGACAGAGGAGCCTGGTGGGCTGCAGCCCATAGGGTTGTACAGTTGGACGCAAGTGAGGTAACTTAGCACACACAGCACGTGGAACCAAGATCCCTGTGGTGGGGTGGAGGCTTACCCCTCAGTTTGGTTAAACTTGGAGGCTTCGAGGAAGTTAACTGTCTCTCGTTGTGTAGAAAGAAAACCAAAGGCCATGGAGCCAGGTGTCCCAGGGTTGGGGCTGCGTGGAGGCGCCAGGAGCCAGTCTTGTCTCCTCCTCTGCCTCCAGGCTGCGTCCTCCTCATGGTCTGACAGTGTCCTCACAGGACACACTGCCTAGGACCCACTGGAGGTTCTGCCTCTGTGATGGTTCCTGTCCCCCAGGGCCCAGCTGCAAGAAGCCACCCCACCCAAACTGAGCCTGGCAGTTGCAGGCAGCCCCCATCAGCGTCCTCACTGGGCACAGGGCCTTCAGTGCATGTCTGTGCTCACAAGGCTTAGGGGCGGCTTGTTTATAGGAAAAGTGCATTCATGGAGAGGTGAAGGGGCGGGGTGTGCTCTGAGCTTGGGTAATGCTCTGGGGTGAACCCCACCCCACTGCCTGGATTCCTTTGAACTCACTGCTGGGATTTCTGCACCTCTGCGTATATGCACATCTGCAGAGGGCACGGGCCTGCCACGTATGCGTGTGCACATGTGTCTGGTGTATGCGCGTGTGTATGTGTGTGTATCCAGTGCACCCCGTATATGTGTCTTTTCATGGTGTGCCCAGGTGTTAGTGGAGTTGACAGACGAGTTATACCGCTTTTGCTCCTGCGCTGGCCTGTCCCTGTGTCGGTGACCCTGCCAAGAGCAGCCTTACGTGACTGGGGTGTGGTTGGGCAGTTTGGAGAGAGGAAGGGAGGGTGCCGCTGCCCTCCGGCTCTCCAAGCCGCCTCCGCACCCTGCGCTCTCCCGCAGGCAGTCAGCACCAGCAAGGGGCCATGGGCTCCCTCAGGCTTGGCTGGGCATAGGCGTCTAGCCCGTGTCACCCAGAAGGGCAGGTGGAGGGGGAAGCCCTCCCTCTCCCTCCACTCTCCGCCTCTCCCTGCACTTCCTGCCCAGTGCCCTGCACCACAGGCAGAGCTGTGCCCACAGGGCTGGGGCCCTTGACCTTGGTCAGGCCAAGAGGAGGAGGGTTGGGAAGAACTGGCTGGTTTTGAAGAATGGGCAGTGGCTATTCTGGACTCGTGAATCCCTCCCCTGGCTAGTCTGTTGTGGGTTCCTCCTCACTTCCTCCCAGATGAGGAACATCTGACATCTTCTGAAATAAACTTCGAAGAGGTGGCCTCCGGGCAGCTGACCCTGAGGGGAGCCCTGTGCCCCAGCCCCACGTCACAGCCACCTGGGCAGCTGCAGGCCTCTTCAGAGCGGGTACCTCTGAGCATCTGAAGGCACATGGGGCCAGGGCTGAGACCAGCTTTGAATTCCAACTCCCAGGAATCCTGGCTTCCTTGCAAGTGTGTGAGCAGGGCTTCAAGTGATGTTAATAGCTGGGAGGAGAGGCATGGATTCTGCAGGCAGCTGTTTGCTAAGCCCAGCTGGCTGGCCTCCTCGGCAGCTTCTGGGCCTGCTGTCTGCCCTGCCCCACCCTGGGCTCAGTTCTCCTGAGGACCCTTCAAGGGTCCCTCCTTAGGCTCAGTCCTCATCCCAGGCGGGTGACTCATCAGCTTCTGACCTAACAGCCCACTTCCATCTATTCCTCCTTCAAGTCCTCCTGGACAAGTATGTGATTGTCTTCCTCCTATTCTTTCTTAGGAAAAAGTGAACCTGAGCGCCTGTCACATCACATTCAAACCCTGCCATCCAAGGGCTTTGTCAGCTCACCCTACTCCATCCATGCAGTTCTTCTCCTGTGAATCAAACCGCTCCACTTGATTCCGAGCGATGGGTGCCTTTGCCAGAAACCCGCCGTTCTTTGGCCGTTGTATTTGCTCCTGCTGGTCCTCCTTCCTGGTGATGCCTGGCCCGTCTCTTCTGTCCTTGGTGATCATTGCAGTCTGTTTATCAGCCCTTGCTGTCCGCCCATTTCTTCACATGCCTGAACAGAGTCGCCTTCGGGGGCAGGGGCTAGGGTCTAATGTGCTCACTAAAATGCCTGCCCTGAGCAGGTGGAGTCTGGTGAGGAACCCTTCCCCATCTCTGTATACCCAGCCCCGCCCACCAGTCTTGAGAATGCCAGTGGAGGGGAGCAGTGCTGGCTTGCAGGATCTTAGTTCCCTAACCAAGGATCAAACCCAGGTCCGGCAGTGAGAGCACAAGGTCCTAACCACTGGACCGCCCGGGAGTTCAGTGTGTGGCTTCTAAGAGTCATGTCTAAGCAACTTAGGCTCCGCTCGCACCACCATACACCTGGTGAGGGGGCAGGAGGGTCTCCCACTGGCTGTGCTCGGTTGGGAGGAGCCTGGCAGACCACAGCCCTCTCCGCTGCCCTCCTGCTCCCCACCTTTCCTGTCCCTTCTCACCCTGTGCCAGGACTCTGTAGTGACACAAACACAAACATGTCCCGAAAGGTCTGGGACAGCTCACCGGGCCTAACTGGGCCAGAGCCGAGCAGTGTCCCCCAGCCTCGGTGCTGCTCTCTGCCTCTCTCGCCCCCGCCCTCCGGTGCCTTCCCAGGCAGCTTTGCTGCTGCCCCTGAGACATTCTAAGGCTTATATCCTTCCTGCTGCAACCCTTGTTTCTGTTCAGTCACCAAGTCGTGTCCAGCTCTTTGCGACCCCATGGACTGTAGCACACCAGGCTTCCCTGTTCCTCGCCATTTCCTGGAGTTTGCCCAAATTCATGTCTATTGAAACAGTGACACCATCCAACCATCTCATCTTCTGTTGCCCTCTTCTTCTGCCTCAGTCTTTCCCAGCATCAGGGTCTTTTCCAATGAATCAGCCGTTTTCATCAGGTGGCCAAAGTATTAGAGCTTTACCTTCAGCATCAGTCCTTCCAAAGAGTATTCAGGGTTGATTTCCTTCAAGATTGACTGGTTTGATCTCCTTGCTGTCCAAGGGACTCTGAAGAGTCTTCTCCAACACACAGTTCAAAAGCATCAATGCTTCAGTATTCAGCCTTCTTTATTGTCCAGCTTTTACATGACTACTGGAAAGATCATAGCCTTGACTATACAGACCTTTGGCAGCAAAGTGATGTCTTTGCTTTTTAACACACTGGCTAGGTTTGTCATAACTTTCCTGCCAAGAAGCAATCATCTTCTAATTTGATGGCTACAGTCACCATCCGCAGTGATTTTAGAGCTGAAGAAGAGGAAATCTGTCACTGCTTCCACCTTTTTCCCTTCTGTTTGCCATGAAGTAATGGGGTCGGGTGCCATGATATTGCTACTGCTGCTAAGTCACTTCAGTCGTGTCCGACTCTGTGCGACCCCAAAGACGGCAGCTCATCAGGCTCCCCCGTCCCTGGGATTCTCCAGGCAAGATCTCTGGAGTGAGTTGCCATTTCCTTCTCCAATACATGAAAGTGAAAAGTGAAAGTGAAGTCTCTCAGTCATGTCCGACTCTTAGTGACCCCATGGACTGCAGCCCACCAGGCTCCTCTGTCCATGGGATTTGCCATGATCTTAGTTGTTTTAATACAGAGTTTTAAGCCGACTCCCTAGCCAGGGGGAAGAAAGCATTTCTGCGCTAGATCCTAACAGAGTCCCAGAGCTGAGTGTGGTTGCCTTGGCTTGAGTCGTGTGCTCACCTCTCAGCCAGTCACATAGCCAGGCATACCGTGATTGGCAGGCCTGGACTACTGGGCTTCCCCTGGAGTCAGGGCTGAAGTCCCCACTGTGGGGCACCTTGGCCTGGGTGTTGGGGACAGGAGGCTGGGACCTGATGGAAGGAGGGTATGGGATCCTGGGCACTGGGAAACCTTAGTGTCCGCAGCATCCCTCTGGTCTTCAGAGCCCCATGTGGGAAGTGTAAGGAGGGAAGTGGTTCCCAACAACTCAGTGAGTGAGAAAGATAAGAAAGAGAAGGCAGGAAGCCACTGCTCCAAGGGGCCTCTCCAGCCCCTGGAGGATGCCTTTACCAACACCCCAGCTGATTTCAGGGGCCCCTGCAGTGCACCCATGCACTGATGCGCTCGTGCACACCCAGACATAGATTCCCAGACAGAGGCACTGAGAATCCCATGCCTCTCAGGGCAGCTGGCAGAGCTGGGCCTCGGTTCCAGATCCCCCTGGGGTCAGGGTCTCGATCCCAGCCAAGGAGCAGTAAGGGCTGCCAGTCCCTGCCTGTCCTCTCCCCTCACCCCATGGCCAGCAGGAAGCCAGAAGGGAAGAGAAGGCTGGGTTTGCCTTGGACGGGGCAGATGCGCCGAGATAACTCCCTGCAGCAGATCCCCAGGAACAAAACGCCCCCAGCCTTCCCGCCTTTGCCTCAGCGTATCTCTTTCACAGGGCTTCCCTGGTGGCTCAGACAGTAGGGAATCCGCCTGCAGTGCTGAAGACCCAGTTCAGTCCCCGGGTCAGGAAGATCCTCTGGAGAAGGGAACAGCAACCCGCTCCGGTATTCATGCCTGGAGAATCCCATGGACAGAGGAGCCTGGCGGGCTACAGTCCATAGGGTCTCAAAGAGTCGGACACGACTGAGCGTCTAGCACACTCATCTCCTTCCCACCTGGCCCCACCACAGCCCCCAGTTCCCTCCATATCCTCACTGCTGAGCGTAGGGACCAGGGCCACTCCGGGTCCAATTCCAAGTTCAGGATACAGCTGAAAAAGAAACCCTCCGTCCCTTTCCAGTGAGCTCAGGGTCTCAGGTCTGTGAACGTACTTCCTATGGACAGCTAAAAGAGCAGGTGAGGGGCTCATCTGAGGAATCTGTAGAAGGGGACCCAGGCTGGGCCCCGGGGTCCTCTCTTAGCTTCAGCAGAGACATCATACCACATCTCTCTGCCCAGCTGGGGCCTTGAGAGCAGCTCTGTAGGAAGCAGCCATTCCTGAGCCAGAAGTTCTAGTCCCACCCAGAGGCTGCCCGCCCGTTTCCCATCACCCTGTTGGCTTCACCCTGCTTCTTGTTTAGGGCTCCACCCACGCCACTGCCTAAAGAGGCGCTTTCATTTACGCAATCGAGTTCTGGCCTCGCCGGCCCCCGGGCTGAGTCTGGCAGGCCCTGCGCCTGTGACGTCTATTCTCTGTCCTCTGTGCCCTGGGCCCTCAGGGACCCTGGGCTAGGAAGAGGTGCCGTGTCGTCATGCCGTTTCCTGGTGATGGTGCATGCGTCCTTGTCATTTCCTTCTCTCTGGGGCTTGTGACCGGTGACCTGCCCTGCTCAGAGTCACTTCCAAACTCGGCTTTCCTTGGGCACTGCCCTCTACTTGCTGCTTCTGGGGCTTAGCAAAGCCAAGGCCAGAGAGTATGACCTTGGAGCAGGAGCAACCTGAGCAAGAAGAATAAATCACGCAGCTAACTTGTCGGGTGGAAGAAGATAGGAAGAAACAGCATCCTAGAGGTGTTGGAAGGTACCACCCTCCAGGACGGGTCCAGAAGCGGCTCGCCCGGGGAAAGGCGTCCTCTCTTATCTTTATTCTGTCATTACACTGAGGCTCAGCTTGGGACCCTGCACATAACCCTACCTCAGGATTGCTGTTTAGTTGCTAAGTCATGTCTGACTCTTTGCGACCCAGTGGACTATAGCCCTTCTGGCTCCTCTGTCCATGGGATTTTCCAAGCCAGAGTACCAGAGTGGGTTGCCATTTCCTCCTCTAGCTGTTGTTTAGCAGGGGATCTTCCCAACCCAGGGATCAAACCCCCTTCTCCTCTGTCTCCTGCACGGGCAGGCAGATTCTTCACCTGATGAGCCATCGGGGTCGCTCAGTTGTGTCCGATCTTTGCAACCCCATGGACTGCAGCCCGCCAAGGCTCCTCTGTCCATGTGATTTCCCAGGCAAGAATACTGAAGTGGGTTGCCATCTCCTTTTCCAGGGGATCTTCCTGGCCCAAGGATCAAACTCACATCTCCTGCACTCCAGGTAGATTCTTTACCCCTGACCCACCAGGGAAGTCCACTTCAGAATTATTCATGACTAGTTGTTTTTATTGTTATTTGCCCAGCCTCTCCTGGGGCTCTGGCCTGCAGCCCCCAGGGTTAAATCTGTAGGAAACATTCACAGCTTGTCCAGCTTAAGGGAGCATGTGCGCACATCCGTTTCACTCCTAAGCCTTACTGGAGACAGTCACGCAGTCAGGGGACCTCTCTAAGCTCAGCTTCCACATCTACTGTGGCCTCTGTGGGAGTGTGCTGGGTTAGGGTACTGTGCAGTGGGGCGATAGGGCTCAGTTTGATAAACGGAGAAAGCAAGGAAGAGAATTCACTGGGTTTGAAATGGTTCAGACTTTCCCAGACTTCACTGGTTCTAGAACCAACCTTCAGCATGTGTGTGTCTCCAAGGGATCAAAGCCGCCGAGAGGACCCACAGGTGGTAGCCATGGGACCTATGGCACAGGTGTGCCAGCTGGGGCTGAGAGCAGAGCGGACTGTGGCCACAGGACAGCCTCTCTCCCAGAGCCTGTGAGCATGGGGCGGCGAGCCCAGGGGGGCTGCTCTGGGGGCTGGGCACCCCAGGCAGGGGCCCGGGCAGCAGTCAGCTTTGAAGGCCAGCTTGCTGAACCATGCCTGTGTGTCGTGTGCTCCTGGGCCTCGGGAGACTGGCCAGAAGGTCCTTTGAGTCAGCCTGTCCTTCCCAGCAGGTGTTCCTCGGTCAGCCTGAGTTCTTCCACCTCCCAACCTCCACAGCAGCTGCCCCAGAGCCTGGCTGGATTGCTCCTGAAGGATCCCCCAACCAAGGGCAAGGTCTCCCATACCCCACCCTCACCCACGCGCCAGGCTGACAGCATCTGGGGAGGGGGCTGGGTTCAAAGAGTTACCTCGGGTGATCCTAGACTCTTGGTCAGATCCGAGGTGGGAGAAACTGCAGTTCTCGAGCTTCCTGGGACGTCCTTTCCCTCCCCTTCTCTGCCCTTTCTTAGGGTAAATAACCCACAGCCAGCTCCCTTGGCATTAGCTAGAGGGGAATTTTCTAAAGCATGAATTTCCTGGGAAACGTCCACCCTTTCTCCCTTCGTCTTATGACGAAAGCTCTACAAACGGAGACTTGGCCAGCAGTTCCCGGGTTGGAATAGCTGGACCAGAAAAGGAGACAGTGGCCTCCCCTCCCCCAGCTCCCTCACGGTGACACGCCGCGTGGGCCTGTCTCCTACCCCTCTGCCTTGTCTTCTTCCCCAGGGGGAGGACAGGGCCTGCCTCCAGGTTCTAGAGCCAGGAAGGGGGCATCCAGCGTGGTCCTTCTCAGAAAAGCCCGCCCACCAGCCCCAGAAGATGGGAGCTGCAGGCTCCGCTGGCAGCGGTGGGAGGGACCGTCCTTTCTTGTCAGCATTGGGTTCAGGCGCGTCTCGTGCCTCAGACTCTGCCTTTCCCCAAGTTGTTGACTGAGGTTTCCAGGCCCTGTTTCCCATGGGGGCTTCCCAGCCTCCACTCACAGCCGGTCTGGAGGGACTGGGTGGCCTGAGCTGTGGAGCTGGGGAGGGGCCCATTCTACAGACAAGATGTCCAGGCCTGGACAGACGCAACCCCCTACCAGGGGCATGCCCCCCGCACTGCTGGGTAACCCTGAAGCCACACCGACCCCTATCCCCGCATACACAAACACACCTGCCCTTGAGGACCTGGGCTTCCCAGGTGACTCGGGGCTAAAGAACACGCCTGCTAACTTGGTAACTCAGGTTCGATCCCTGGATCTGGGAAGACCCCCTGCAGAAGGAAGTGGCAACCCACTCCAGTGTTCTTAACTGGAGAATCCCAAGGAGAGAGGAGGCTGGTGGGCTACAGTCCGCGGGGCAGCAAACAGTCAGGCACAGCTGAGCGACTAAACAACAAACAGGGGCCGCAGGCTGGAGGAAGGGCCTCCAAGCGCTTGCAGCCCTGGCCCTGCCGAGGCTTGGCCTCTGCCCAGCTTCCCTTCCCTGCGTCTCTGTGGTGCCAGCAGGACAGGATGGGGCTTGCTGAGTTCAGGAATTGGTCACAGCTCAAATGGAGCAGGAAACGCAGCCCTCACACCTGGCTGTTTACTGAGCGGCAGGCCCTGTCTCCTGCCCAGCCCGAACCACCCCCCTCCCCAGAGGGCCTCCCCCAGCCTCCCGGACCCCTGTTGCACTCATGTTCTGCCCTTCACAGAAACAGGGCCGAGGAGAGGAGCCTTGGGGAGGCTAGGGGTTCAGGAGAATCCTGGCAGGCCCCCAGTGCCCTGGTCTGTCCCTGTGTCTGAACCAGAGGACACACACTGCCTTACCTCTCTCTCATCCTCTCGAAGCAGAGACTGCGGGTCTAGGGGATATGAGGGGAGGAATGGTCTAGGCGACTAACAAAGTCCTTTTTTCTAGAGTGTTCAGCCGCTCAGTCATGTCTGACTCTTTGCAACCCTGTGGACTGTAGCCCGCCAGGCTCTTCTGTCCATGGGATTCTCTAGGCAAGAATTCTGGAGTGGGTTGCCATGCCCTGCCCAGGGATTGAACCCAGGGATTGAACTCTGGTCTCCCACATTGCAGACAGATTCATTACTGTCTGAGCTATCAGGGAAGCCCCCTTTTTCCTAAAGCACCACTGTCAAGACTGCTGTCTGGGTCCTGATTTCTGACCACAGGTGGTACCTTATCCCCTTCAATCAGAGCAGTCTTTCCTAAAGGGCCTCTGCTCACTTAGGCCCACCTGCAGGGGTCACCCTCGAGTGCTCCCAATCATCCTTCCAGGTAGGTGTTGTCCTTTGGAAAATTGACTTATAAAAAGTGATTTAAAGGCCTTTTCTTCAGAATTACTTATTCCTTCTTGCTATTCCCACACCTTAGTCCAGTTCAGTCTCTCAGTCGTGTCCAACTCTTTGTGATTCCATGGACTGCAGCACGCCAGGCTTCCCTGTCCATCACCAACTCCCAGAGCTTACTCAAACTCATGTCCATCGAGTCGGTGATGCCATCCAACCATCTCATCCTCTGTTGTCCCCTTCTCCTCCCACCTTCAATCTTTCCCAGCATCAGGGTCTTTTCTAGCGAGTCAGTTCTTTGCGTCAGGTGGCCAAAGTATTGGAGTTTCAGCTTCAGCATCAGTCCTTCCAATGAACACCCAGGTCTGCTCTCCTTTAGGATGGACTGGTTGGATCTCCTTGTAGTCAAGAGACTCTCAAGAGTCTTCTCCGACACCACAGTTCAAAACCATTAATTCTTTGGCGCTCAGCTTTCCTTATAGTCCAACTCTCACATCCATACATGACTGTTGGAAAAACCATAGCTTTGACTAGACGGATCTTTGTTGGCAAAGTAATGTCTCTGCTTTTGAATATGCTGTCTAGATTGTTCATAGCTTTCCTTCCAAGAAGCAAGCGTCTTTTAATTTCATGGCTGCAGTCACCATCTGCAGTGATTTTGGAGCCCGAAAAAATAAAGACTCCCACTGTTTCCATTGTTTCCCCATCTATTTGCCATGAAGTGATTGGACCGGACGCCTTGATGTTAGTTTTCTGAATGTTGAGTTTTAAGCCAACTTTTTCACTCTCCTTTTTCACTTTCATCAAGAGACTCTTTAGTTCTTCTTTGCTTTCTGCCATAAGGGTGGTGTCATCTGCATATCTGAGGTTATATTCCAGTTTGTGCTTCATTCAACATTTCTCATGATGTACTCTGCATATAAGTTAAATAAGCAGGGTGACAATAAAGGCAAAGGAGAAAAGGAAAGATACACCCATTTAAATGCAGAGTTCCAAAGAATAGCAAGGAGAGATAAGAAAGCCTTCCTCGGTGATCAACGCAAAGAAATAGAAGAAAACAATTGAATGGGAAAGACTAGAGATCTCTTCAAGAAAATTAGAGATACCAAGGGAAAACATTTCATGCAAAGATGGCCTCGATAAAGGACAGAAATGGTATGGACCTAACAGAAGCAGAAGATATTAAGAAGAGGTGGCAAGAATACACAGAAGAAATATACAAAAAAGATCTTCATGA
The DNA here is from genome assembly GCA_006408695.1 of Aepyceros melampus. NCBI lineage: Eukaryota > Metazoa > Chordata > Mammalia > Artiodactyla > Bovidae > Aepyceros > Aepyceros melampus. Next base: position 340 of record SJXQ01008688.1, on the reverse strand, counting down.
CCCAGATGGTGTGATCACTCACCTAGAGCCAGACATCCTGGAATGCGAAGTCAAGTGAGCTTTAGGAAACATCACTACGAATAAAGCTAGTGGAGGTGATGGAATTCCAGCTGAGCTATTTCAAATCCTAAAAGATGATGCTGTGAAAGTGCTGCACTCAATATACCAGCAAATTTGGAAAACTCAGCAGTGCCACAGGACTGGAAAAGGTCAGCTTTCCTTCCAATCCCTCAACTTCCCCCCTGCCAAAAAAAAGCCCCATGTTCAAGATCCTATTCCTGGGATTTTCCCTCCAGATTCAGTGATGGGAATCAGCATAAGAATGAAATTGTAAAACCTG